>JAVFHW010062908.1:0-15402 GCA_032159205.1 Eurystomus glaucurus suahelicus
CCCTGAGCTGGTGCTTCCCTGAGGGATGCTCTGAGACTACAGCAAAACTGGCTTTTCTGGGTGCAGCTGTTTTTAAAGGGGCATAATTCAGCACTACTCCAGTTAGGGAAAAATGTCCCAAGATCTTCTCAGTGCTGATTAAGTTCATTTTTCACATGAGCACCAGAAGTAACTTCAGAGCACCTCAAGTGTGTTATAGTCACTTGCCTCAGAAAGGCAGAGTGAGGAAAGGCATGGAGAGAGGTTTCGGCCATGCATGCAGACAATGCTGGAGATTTCTGTCCCGATGATGGAGATAGAAAAGTGAGTTTGAGATAGACCGTTAGGTTTTATCCAGAGGAAACATCCTGTGTTGACACAACTTTGCTAACATTGCACCCAGCAGAACATGGTTTGTACTGACTGTTGGCTTTAAAAGGCAAGTTTCAATCTTACAGCAAGCTCAGGGCAGGGCTGCCAGTCCCAGCTTGTGGTCTGGATGCAGTGTCCTCAGGGAGCACTGAAGGCATTTAGTGAGACAGAGGCAATAAATCCTCGTGGTGCTGTTTCCAGCCAGTTTGCCCTCCCAGGACAAACACAGTTTTTTCGCAGGACTGTAGGAGTGTAGCAGGAAGAGCTCTTTGGATGACAGCACTTAGTGGTCTTCTGTGGTCTGGAGGGAGGTTTTGGGAGACTTCTCAGGCAGGAGCTGGGGAAGCACTTGCTGGCACTGCTGGCATTGCTGTAACCAACAGCTGAAGAGCAGGAGCAGTTATGGCTGAAAAGCAGATGAATCACTGGTTCTTTCCCAGACTACATTTCTTTTCATCTCAGAAAGGACCGCAATGAACTTGCTTTTCAGCAATATTAGGATGCACTCCTCCTCGGTGCTGTCACTCGGGTGCAGAGTTCAGATCACTGCTCACTACTGTTGTGGGTTCCTGAACCATAAAACGAGGCAGAGAGTTACAACAGTTTGGAAGCCAAATATGTTTCAGTCTCAGGAGAAAGCACATGAGCTGTATTAATGTGTCAGCTTTAAACAAGACATTTCAGCCATACGAAAACCTCCCAGCAGGAAGGGCCAGAGAGCACAGCTAAGAGTATAAAAGCTCAAGAGTTTACTCTCCCCAGCCCTGTGGGGAGTAATTCCGTCTTGGGAACTGAAACCACTGCTGAGTGAGGAGTGCCTGTGTCTCAGTGAGGACCTGCAGAAGTGTGGTATTTCATTTTCCCAGGACATATTTTGCAGCAATCCTGTTGCCTAGGAGTGCTGAAGCTGATGGAAAACCTCCCACTAACCTTACCCCCAAGACAGCCCTTTAACATGGACCCTTCCAAGGCAGGCTGGCATTCTGGGAGCTCTCTGTTCCCAGGTCTAGCAGTGCAGATCACAGCGATACCATCTCACCACTGCTGTCAGGATGCTCCTTCCCTTGGCAAGGGGTGGCCAGGCCCGGATTGCCTTTCCAGTGTCGGCGGAGGCAATGGCTACAACCATGCTGGGACATAGGGATTTTGATCACGGCCAACTGTGTGCTGAGCAGTTGCTGTCTGCTCCCAGCCTGCTTGCTCAGGAGCATTTCTATAAACCAGATTATCACCCTAGCTGTTGCACACTAGATAGGGTGGCTTGAAACCAAAAGCTTGTGAGGTGGCTCTCCATCTTCTGCATCTAGCCAGCCTTTGTAAAAGGCAATGAAAAGCTCTGAAGCTATGTTTTACTGGCACAACTTGTACAAACTATCATATCTTTCCCAAAAGGCAACAAACTGATGCAGCAAAGATGCTGCAGTCTTAGCAACAGTCTCAGCACTCACTGTATCACTGTAAGATCTTGTTCTGGGAAGTGTCCTCACATTCCCATTAAACCACACACAGCAAAACACTTCTATTTTGGCCTCAGCTTGATAACGGTCCCTTTCTTGTAGGGAAAGTTTTGTTGCCACTACCAACCACCCCCGATTTCTACTCACAGCATTACAGGAAGGCATAGTTGCTTGTGACGAAGTGAAAAAAAAAACACTCTAAGAAAAACTGAGAGACTGTTAACGTGATCTATATACTTATTTCCATGTCAAGACCTGGAGTCATTGCACAGCTCCCCTTTTGACATTTGAAATGCCACTGCTTTAATATGCATGTGACATCAGTATTTATTCATACTTTCCTCCCTGCGGACATGTATTCTTTAAGTATTTGGTGGAAGATGATTGTAACCTACCAGAAATAGCTGTCAAAATTATTAGGATCACTGGAGTTTCAGTCCAAAAACCCCTTTTCCTTAAACAAGCTGGAGTCGAGCTGAGGGCAATTACTGCTCACTTCTGAATTCTCAAGATCTTCTTGTCCCTAATATGTTAACACAATACTTCCCTAGTGTGCTGCAAATTGAAATAGCCCATACCAATCAGTGAGGTAGCTCCCATATCAGCACAAGTAGGAATCAGCACAAATGTAAGATTCCAGGCAGTCTCCTCTGCTCCCAGTGCTGCTCTGTACCAGTTGCCTATTCCCTGGAAAAATAGAGCTGGTGTAGGAAACCAGGAGATCCTAGGCAAGGAGCTGATATTTACCCCATGGCACCCTCAAAACTTAGGTCCCCAGTTTTGCACAATTTATTTTCCCCATTGATTTATTGTCATGTACAATCTTCAAATTCACTTTCTGGTACAGAAATTCCCATGATTATCCCAGCCTGTTTCCAGGCTGGTTGGTGCTTGTCCTGGAGTTTTAAAGGCTCTTCAATGGTAGGTGAAAACCTGTAATTTAAGGAGTTTATTAATGCAAGATCATTTTGTGGAAAAAAAAAAGGATTCAGAGCAGAATAGCCCCATGGTTTGGGTGCCAATTTTAAACACTTAATCACAGAATCATTTAGGTTGGAAAAGACCTCTAGGATCATCAAGTCCCACCTTCATCCCAACATTTCCCTGACCACTAGACCATGTCCTGAAGCACCACATCTACTTGTTTTTTGAACACAAAGAGAGATATAAGCAATATGTAGGCTGAATTAGCTGTCTGCACCATTTCTCCAGATGGAATGCTCTGCTGGAGATTTAGCATCATCTGACTATTTCTCTTTTTTGTATATCCCAACTGGCAAGGTGACCAAAATGCTGGCTGTTGTGGTGGTCCTCTTCGCCCTTCTGTGGATGCCTTATCGCACACTGGTGGTGGTGAACTCCTTCATGGACCCTCCGTACCTGAACATCTGGTTCCTTCTCTTCTGCCGCATATGCATCTACCTGAACAGTGCCATCAACCCCATCATCTACAACCTCATGTCACAGAAGTTCAGGGCTGCCTTTAGGAAGTTATGCAAGTGCAAAGAGAAGAGTGCTGAGAACCCTGTGCCATACACCGCCCCAGTGTACTACAGCGTTATGAAAGACTGTTCTCATGACAGCTCCGACCATGTCACCATACAAGAAGATCTGAACAGTCTCCCTGCAAGTGCAAAAAAGAACAAGCCTGAAAAATAAATCCTGGGACCCTGAGACAACACAGGCAGTGAGAGCTATGGGGCTGTATGCGCTGTGTAGGGAAAGTGCCAACAGAAATTGCTTTGCCATTGCAGCAAGCTTAATTCAATACCTCTCCAGGGCATTTAACAAAACATTCTTAGAGAGAAATTATTTTGCTTTTACCTAATGCTAGTTTATTCTTGTTTGGTGAAGTGTTAGCATCTTTAAGAATCGGTAGTTAAATATAGCAGCAAAACGCCATTCTGTGTTAGGTGTAAGTGCAATTGTTTGTTGAATTGTGCCAGAGCATTGAAAGGAAATCCAGGAAGAGAAGGGCATTTGAGGAAAAAAATCCTCTTTCTGCTGGACCAGTTTTCTTACAGCGTGAGATTCACCTGCCCAAATTTACATGCCTATAACACAGACACCCCACGTAAGCTGCTCCTCCAGAGTCCTTTTAGAGTTAATGGGGAAAATTGGGCCCTTGCAGGAAGCGGCTCCTCTCAGCATAGTCCTTTGACGAATACACACCCCCCCCTACTGAGGAGATGAATGCCTCCTGAGATATGGCTATTTCTGTCCATTGACTGGAGAGGGACTCCCTCAGATGGACACTCCTACGTTAGGAATAACCGAAGTTGGATGTCCTGCACCTCACCTCATGCTTCTGGAAATACTGCGATGCTGGTAGCACATAAACCCAAGGTCCGGACTAGTTGGTTTTATTACAGAAAAATAAATAAACTAATAATGTGCGTTCCCTGAGTTAATGGTAATACATCCAGCATTGTGGTCTAAGCTTTTTTAGGGCAATTTTACCTTTTCTGTCCAAATTCCCCTAGTTGCTTCAGCTGGATACCATCGCCTTGTCCTGTAAGCCCCAGTGTGGTGTAGCTGCATATGCCGATCAGCATTGCTCTGTGTCCCAGTTACTGTTGCATTTCAACGGCAGATGAAACAATTCTCTTATTTCCTGAGAATAGTTTGTGAAAGTCCATCAAGTGTTTTGTGACAAGTGACAGGATGACTATAAGACATTAACAATACTCATTGCTGCTATCATCCTGTGAGCAAAGCAGATATTCATAACCTGTGGCATCCAAGAAACCAGCCCAAAGACACTTGCCCCAGACTTGCAAGAGACTATCTGGTCTAGGAGTAAAATGGAAAAAGATTACGCAGGAGACAAATGCTAAGGCTCTTGCCAAATAAAACAAGTGTCAGCCACCAGTAACCCTCAAGTGACTGTAAAAAAATTTTTTAAACAGCCAATTCACTCTCATTAGTCACTTTTTCACCAAACTACAGTGTTAAAAGATCTTACAATTTTGTATCCACTTTGGAAAAGATCTGCGTAATACTTTTAAAAGTACAAGATAAGTAACCATTCTGCATCTATGGGAAACCACTTCTCTGGGTGAGCCAGAACGCGACCCAATGTGTTCGGAACTCTCCAGGACCTATTACATTTTGGTGTGGGGTGGCTTTGTATGTATGATTATTATATTGTAAGTTATTAAACTATCTACTTTGCCCCCCCCATATAACTGAAGGATGAAGGAAGAAGGAAGAGAACACAGTGTTTTGCAATTATTTGAAACTGTGTGTTTGGAATTTAAGGATTTATGCCATTTTTTGTTCTTTTGTGTATATTGGGAATTTAGGAACACAGTTCCTCTTTATTGTTAAGGAAGCTCTGCACAGAGATCTGGGATTTGCTTCTTGAAGAAAATGGAAGTGTTTTTGTTATAACGTGAGAAAATTGCTCCACTTAGCAGGAAATGAAACTCTCTGCTTGTAACAACCTTTTCTCTAGTACAGATTTCCCTCCCACCTCACAGAACAGGTCTTTTCCTTAGCAGCTCAGAACAAGCTGCTGATAAAAGCAACTGCAGACAAACCAGAGCTGTGAGGATCAGGGAGCCTCAAAGTAACACACAGGTAAGGCAGATAAGGAGGAAAGGGAGCCCTGGAGCAGCTGCTGGTCCCCTGAAGGTGGCAAAGTCCAGGGCTGAGGTTTGGATGTGTCAGCTCTTACCTCAGATGCATCAGTTCTCACATGAAATTAACAGGAACAACTTGTTACATAGCCCAGAACTAAGCGGGGCTCTTGTGCTAATGAGTCTTTCTTCCAATGTGTCAGAGTTATCTCTTCAAAACATAACAGCTTCTTCCCCTTAAGCTGCTCCATGCCCTGCCTAGCCAGCACGGGAATTGTCTTCATCTTCACAGCCAACTGTGCTTGGACCTCCCTGTGGCGCAGGGTCCTGAGCTTGCAGGCACCTTTGGGTGCACATACGCCATAGCCAGCCCCAACAACCAGAGACATGCAGGGAGCAGCAACCCACCCTCTCCTCTCCCCTTTCCCTCCCAGCGCTCCAGCCAGCTAATCTCTACAGCTATAAGGGGATGCGGGATGGCAAGGAAGGAGGAGAGGAGAAAATGAACCTTTCTTAGCAGTGCAGTAAATTGGTAACATCCTGTAAGCACAGTGGGGCTGGAGAGCCAGGACCAGGACTCTGCATCCCTGTGCTGTTTCCTTTGGTACAGTAACTAGATCACGGCAGCAAAGCAGAGCCCAGATGCCCTCAGGGCTGGGGGGCTGTGGGTTGTGGAGGAAGTTGCCTCTGCGGGTCCCTGAGCACAGGCAGCATCTCCTCAGGTCAGGCTGTCCTGTGTGCCCCAGCCCTTCACACTGCGGCTGTGGGTGCAGAGAGCAGCAGGAAGGCCAGCTTTGCCATGAGGCCACATGGGAAGAGGATTTACTGTCTGAGCTTGGAAACCCACCTGCATCCTGACCTAAGGCTTTTCTCAGGAATGGGATGTGCAGTTTGACAGACAGCCTTGATCTCTTCTGTGAACCCAAGCAGCAGCTCAACTCTGAGGCATCTCCAGCGGGATCTTTTCTGCCTCCTCCCCACATTTCCAGTCTTCACTGTTCCCCTTTATACTTTTTTCCCCCAGACAGAGATATTCTAAAAGCACTATTCTCTTAATTAAATTTCAGCACTAGGCCAACATCTAATTGATAGCTCTGATAGCTTCTGTTCAACATACTTGGGATTCTATTAAAACCCAGTTCTCTTCTCCCCTTTCTGACCTTATCTGCCAAGTACTGCGTGACCCTTTGTTATTTTTTGAGAAGTAATTGGCAGATTAATTCCCCTGGCACCACAAGATCTCCAGCAAATGCACCAGACCATTACACTCTGCAGATGAGGAATGAGTTCCTGCTCCTTCTCCCCGCATGTATTCTGACAGGTTAGGAGGAGTTGAGAGAGTTTTAGGTGAAAGTGGAGGCGGAAGGTCAGCACTCAGCTTGCTAAGGAGATGCTGGTTGAGAGAACAGGCAGCTGTGTGTTGTTGGAAAATAAAACACCAGCAGAAAGGAATTAAAAGAAATAACTCATCCCTGTAAATTCCTCTGGATATCCAGGGTCTGAATAAAAACCTTAATTCCTTAGATGAAATCAAAGAGTCCTCATCAATCTTGAGTCTGGATTACCTTGTACCCTGCAACATCCCACCCTGCTTGTAAATCTGAGGCTACATTTTACCCTCAGCATTTATTTACTCACAATAGCATAAGCATAGGCTGTGAGTTTATAAATGTATCACCAAATAGAGAATCTATTACTCCTAAATAATTTACTAGATTGAAGTGCTCCTCAATTCCATCTAACCTGTTAGTTTCTTAATTAAAGCCCTTCCAGTGCTTGTTGACCTGGTAAAATGCCATCTGCTTTCTTTGGGGGGACCTGGCATTGCTGCAGAGCCCCAGGGAGAGGGAATGAATCTGTGAGCAGTGGAGAGAGAGGGACAGAGGAGACAGTGGCTTGGGGAAGGTCTGGTGGGAGAGGGATGAGTGAGTTTTATGGGCTGGGAGAACCATGGGTTGGCTGAAGCTCACAGCATTCATCAGAGATGCCCAATGTAGGAGGCACCATGTCCAGCACGTTTACCTGAATCTGGCTGGTGCCAACACAACAGAGATAGAGGCTGCACAGTAATTGCCTCTATGCAGTGCACAGATGCGTCCCCAGCAAAGTTTTTTTGTTCCTGTAAAACACAGACATTTAAATAACTTATCAAAATCTTCAGTTTAAGCCCCAGTCAAGTTGTCTTCTTACCTTGTATCTAGATTTGTGTCGTGCAAAAGATACTTTCAGGAGGGAAAGTGGGTGTCTACATCAGCCTCTACCAGAGGCCATGTTGATGGCTCTTTGGGAGACCCTCTCCCCTGCGATCCTGGCCAGCAACCCAGGAGCCAGCATGCCCCAGGGCCACATGAGGTAGTAACCCACAAAACACCAGCAGCTCCGTAAAAAGAGACAAAAAGACCACAAAAGCACAAGAACCTCCCTTAAACTAGAGCAGGCCATTAGAGGTTGGGTTCCACTCTGCAGTACAATCCTGCAAAGAGCATAGTACTAAAATAAAAATAGTGGTACCTTTAAATCAGTAATACTCCAATCACTTAAGAGGATACTGAGCAATGGCTTAAATTTTTCAGAGCCACAAGAATGGGTGGACCAGCCATTAGGGAATGAATTAGATACAGCCCCTTTTCATTTTGGTCTGTCCCCTGGCTGCTTCCGTGAACTAATTAGTTCAAGCAGGCCCCAATTAAGGAGCTGCTAATAAAGCCTGGGGGATAGTCCTACAGCAATATCAATGTAATTGCTTAGCAGTTATTTGTTTATTTTGCCATTCATGTTTCCCAAGGCTCTTTGGGAAGAGCCAAAGGGACTCTTTGGCCAGTGGTCCCCTGGACTTGCCTCCTCTCCTTGCTCACTCAGAGGTTGCTTCTCAGCACTCTCCAAACCAAGGCATCCAATCTGGGGAGCGTGCTGTGATGCACAGTGGATTGATGCGTGCCAGACCCACAGGACTGAATCTAATTTGCTAAAATACCCTCAGTTTAGCAGTTAACCAACCCTGCCCTTTTCTGCCCTGCCAGGATCTAGATGCAGACCTCGATGGAAGAGCATCGCTAATATTGCCCATGACCCATATCAGGGGCACTTTCCCAGCTATCGCTGGAGGAAGGGAATGTGACTGCAATGCCAGAGGTCCCCTGTGCTGTGGGTGATGGGCAGAAGTATTAAGGACATTCTGTGTTTTATAATTGCTGAATTTTCTTTAATGACCACCTCTTGAATTGTGCTCTGAGTGTGCTGTTTCTATAGAGACAGGGGATGCTACGAGTGCACCACTGGCCGCTCGGTGCTCCTCTGAAAGGGAATGCCTGAAGCCACAAGTCAGGAAGCCTTTAAAAGCTTTCCCCTCTGAAGGAGAAGGTCCTGGGGTGGTCCTGGTGCTAATAAGATTTTGGGACAGTCAGTGAGGGCTTGCTGTTCTCCTATGCTGCCTGATCTGGTCTGTCCTCATGGGCATGGTGTGGGTAGCTGCTCAGAGGAAATAAAAGCAACTTTTTCCAGCCATGCAGTGCCAGCATTTCAGGCAGAAGAGGGCAGATGAGGGTGACCACCACAGGGCCTCTTGCTGCTGGTCCAGGTGTTCCCATGGCTTGGTCAGCTAGGAGGGGAAAGCTAGTGCTTCCAGAGCTGGTGCTGGGGCTGAGCTGTGGCCAGGCATGGGAAAATGTTTTGCTGGAGCTGCTATTGGTGGCTATTCCCCGATGCATTCGTGCTCCCAGCACTCACTTTGGCTTCTTTCAGGAAGGGTCCTGGAGTGAAGGTGGTGATGTGGAGCCAGCGCCGTTCCTGGCTCCTGGGCCAGAAAGGAGCACAGTAACCTTTCTGCGCTTCCTAGCACCTACTTGCTGCCAGGGCCACCTTCATACCAGCTCTGGCCCTTCCTCTTGTGCAAAGCTGAAGGCCGAGAGATGGGGTTGCTCCCGAGACCCCTGATGTCCCGCAAGGACTGTGGAGGGCAGCGCAGCTATCCCTGGGAGGCTGGGTAGGTCACACTCAAAGGACACCCGGGCTCAGATTGCACCTTCCCTCCCGCTGGTGGAGGCAAAGGCTGCTGCCCTTCGGTCACAGGATTAGGCCAGCGCCTTTATCCTGGTTCTCGCATATCGGACGCCTCCCTGCCTGCACTCGGGGACGCTTGGCCAGGAGCAGTGTGGGGGACGTTACCCCTGAACCAACCCAGTAGCTCCTGAAGCAGAGATCCAGCACTGCCCCCCCCAATCACGTGTAAGAGGCAGGCTTTTCATTTTGCCTTTGTTAATATTTTTCAAGCAATACGTCATTGCTTTAGCAGCAGACTCACCTCCCTCTCTGCTGCCTCTGCCACACATGGGCCAAAGATCTGCTCCATTCATCAGCCTCAGATTTATGAGGTGCAAAGTGCTCTGGTTACCCCACTGCCCCAGTGTCATCCCAGTGACTGGATGAATGAGATGCCGCTGGTTCCTCCCATACCAGAAGAAGAACAAGTGCAGAGAAGAGTAAAGCCATCATTTCACCAAACTCCACTCCTTAAGTCTTTACCAGATCATGAAATCTTCTGCCACCAGACCCCTTGTGTCCTGCAGAAGCCAGAGGAGTCCCTGCTGCCTGTGAAGTCTGAGTCTGTGTCCCACCAACCACTCTGCACAGCCCAGCTTCGCTCATGTGAGACTCTCCAGAAATAGAAAAGGGATTGAAGGTTTTGGCTACTCCAGATTCCTTGGGCCCCCAGGCCCTGCTGCCTCGTGCTGGGCTCTGCTCTCCCATCCTCCCCCATAAATCACTCTTCCCCCATCTGCCATTTTCCAGTCCCTCATGCCTGGCTTTCCTCTCACTTCAGCTATTTCAAGGGGCTGAGCGAGAGGATGGGCCACAAGCAGAGAAGATTCACTCCTTTCCAAATCCAGGAGGATGGTGGCACTGGAGGAACAGGCAGTGACGCACAGCTTGGAAGAAACCTGGCAGCAGCCCTAGGGTCAGGAGGCAGCAAAGGGACCTGTCAGCAGCTGTCTTCAGCAGCAAGCTTCAGGCCAGCGAGCCACTTTTCCTTCTGGCCCCGTGTAACCTCTGGAGGAGGCCAGTGTGACAGTAGTGCACAGAGCTTGGTCAGAGGGCGGGAAGTGTCCTCAAACACCGAACTGCTAAAAATCAGTAAGTGAAGACAATTCTCTTTGCAAAGTACCACCCACCACCACCACCAACAAAGCAATATTTTGAAATAGATATTGGGAAAAAGCTAAAAACCATCCAGATGCCAACTATGAAATTCTGCACCACATATTGATGAACTCTCCGTTAAGACTGGAGTGAATGTGTCAACCTGGAAAGAAACCTGGAGATTCCTCTGCAAAGATCCACGTGGATACAGTGAGCAAATAACTGTTTATTATTGCACGTAATCCAGCAGAACAACCGACAGAAAACTCTGGACAGTAGTACACAGATTGTAGTAAACAGCTTGCAAAATCTGTGATGAAGGTATTTTCGTGTGAAGAGTGAAACATATCTGCATCTTTGTAAGACCTGAAAAGTATAACACAATGTCCTAGTCAGCTTTGAAAGCATGCAGTTTGAGGTAAATCTGTTATTTCTGCATCTAAGAAAATGAAATCCCTAAGGGGCTATATATATCTATGTATATATATCCACATCTCAGCGCAATATGGATATATTTATACGTCACATAAAAGCAAATCTACCTACTTTTCTCAGAAGGTTACTAGAAGGAAAGCACATTACCAAGTGCACATCACATGCATAAAAAATATGATGGGGGGAGGAATTACCTTAGCACTGTTGAAAAAGATCAATTTTTGTGCTTCTTGATAAATAAACGCCCCTCAGGTCTCTCAACGGAAATTGTCTTGATGGTTAATAACAGCAGTTGGCTTATTGAAACTGCAGAGCTGGCAAGAGAGTGCCAGCAAACAGAGATAAAACGTCAAAGGCAGCAGAGCCTGGGGTTTGCAATACATTTATACTTAAGAAAAGAAAAAAAAAAAAAAAGAGAAGAAGCAAATTGCTACTAAACTATGCTCTGTGGAAGTGTAGATGATGCTGCACAGCTTTCTCAGGACTGGTACAGCCACGTGGCTTTTAGGAAGGGATCACATTCACTTCTCCCACAGTTAACACCACATACTTGCTACTGTGGCAACATTCCTGAGCTGAATAAGGTTAAAAAATAAACTTGGTTCACAAAGAAAAGTACTGAATTATTCTCACTCTCATATGCCATAATTAGAGCAGATAAATGAGGCAGGTTTTGCCCCATGTCTCCAGTCAGTGTAAACCCCTGCCTGTCTGACACCTCATCTCTGAAATCCTTTCAGATTGACCTTTGGAGCAGACTGGGCATCTGTTTTTCTCCTTAACCATCACTTCCCCATTCTTTCCAGTCCCTCAGGTTTTGCGACCCAATCCTGCGCTGTGGGACTTCAGGTTACACAGAGGTGCACAACCAACTATAAATAACATTTCTGACTATCTTAAAAAGGGATAGAAAATACATATTGCTCTTAAAAGAAGGAAGAAACATGTCCAAGCACTCAGCCTCACACTAAATGGTAACTTCATCTGTGCCGACTTTTCTAAGCTCGCACTGCTAAGGATCAGAGCAGATCATGGTGGAAACATCTCCTTCCAAAGGTCACTCTCTGTCACAGCTTTGGGAAGAATTGCGCAGGCCTCTAAGGCTTGCACACAAGAACAACAGGTAGAAGTGCCCCTCTGTACTCTACCACTGCTGTAAGGCTGGCTGCTGCGTATTTTTGAGCCTAACACCCAAATACACTGGAGTCACCTGGGGCTCTGCACCATTTTTTCTTTCAGGAAAACATAACCTCTCCCATGACAGCCACCCTGAATCCTCTGGCTGGAAAGTCTCTTCACCCTGTCATGATGACAGATCCCAGGAGCCCCCCTGCAGCCCAGTATGCCAAGGGGAGAAACTTGCAGGCATAGGGAGGTAGTTTTCAGTAAGTACCTCCTTTTCATTGTAACTTGCAACACTTTCATAGAAAAAAAGGGTAACGGGACAAATTCAGCACACCTATTTCCTTTCCTATTACAGCGGGAAGTCTCCCACTTCAACATGCTTCTGTGCAGAGCATTGCTGGTGGCAGGAGAGAGCTTGAATAGTGCCTGGTCCCAAAATGGGCACCATCTCCACCCGCAGCACCCCTCCATACACGAACAGCCTTGGCTCAGCCAGTCCCGTGCATCCCACCCTGCGGCC
Source organism: Eurystomus glaucurus suahelicus (assembly GCA_032159205.1). NCBI lineage: Eukaryota > Metazoa > Chordata > Aves > Coraciiformes > Coraciidae > Eurystomus > Eurystomus glaucurus. The sequence continues at coordinate 12,606 of JAVFHW010062908.1, forward strand.
CCTGTCCGTGGTGCATCAGCAGGACTTCAGCCAGTCCGACATCAACTTGCTCCCCCTCTCAGTCCTCCATACATGGAAAATGACTCCAGGCGATGGGGAAAGGAAAGACTTTTTGTTTGTCCCTTTGGATGACTTCCAAACATGGAGGGTGACATCCACCCCTAGCCATGGCACGGCTTTCATGAGTCATTCTCGTTGCTGTGTATTGCTTCATCTCCATGCTGTGGATGGTATTCTTTAGGAAATCTCTGACACTGAGTCAACCAAGGGAGTTACAAAACACATTAGTGTGCACACATGAGACCTTCTCACTGATTTTCCTACAGCTACAGATAAATCCCTCATCCCTGGCATGACAGGATAGTTGATGGCTTTGGTGAGAACAGTTTAAGGCAACTGCTATTTTATACAAAGAAGAGAAGGAGGCTGGATTGCAGAAACCCTGGCTTTTCCTTGGTAGATTGCAGAGGCCAGCCACAGCCTGGGAGCAGGGAGGCTGAACTGATCTTCAGGCACTTTTGTTTAAGGTTGATGTTTGCCAGTGCAACCTTGGGATCTCAAGTCCTCCTCTTAGGTGTTTCCAGGTGGCTGAGATTTAATCCCCGCCAAGGTCTGTGGTCTCCATCAGCAGCAATGCCTGTCCCAGACACAGATGAATGGGAGAGTCAAGGGGGAGAAAAACACACAACTGATATGTAATCGTGGCTGTTTGCACAGCTTTCACCTGTGCAGGCTGAGTGGGGACTAATAACACGACAGAAAACAGTGCCCAGAGGAACAGTTTTACCCATCAGAAGGCCCCAGGAAGGCAGCCTGATACCCTCACGGGGGCTCGGGAGATGCCTCTCGCATTATGTTCACGTAGGGCCCAAGAGTCAGACTCACCATTGACAATTTGGGGTTTTTTGCTATATTTGAGCCCAGTGTGACAGAAATCTTGTGCAAACCTATGATACATTCCTGTGCATAGGAATCCCACAGGCACAAGAAACGTCACAAGATTTTATTGCAAGCGAATCCAAATGCAAACCCTCATCCCAATTCAAGTGGAAGACCTAAGTGAGTTCTAGTTTAACCTTAGTCAGATACACATCTCAGCTCATATTTACCTTTGGTAACACAACTATATAACAGCAGCAGCAGAACTAGCACTGGTAGAATTAGAGCTGCAAACTTCAGTGTTTCACATTTTCTTTGTGTTCCTGCCTCTGGCTGGGCTGAGTGCTAAGAAAAAAAAGCAGTGCACAAGGCACCTGGCAGCAGCGGCCACAGAACAGCAAACTGAAAGTGTTTCTTGCAGCTTGTTTGCAGAAAACACATCTCAAATTTAACATCACACATTCTTGCACTGGAAGCCTCTATGAACTATGTCTGTCCAACCATGAAGGCAAAACTATACTATGGGATTGCATCCGATCGACACAGTTCAATTTTTTAACTTTGAGGAAATGATTTTATGAAAAGGCCACAGAACTATCCACTGGAATTACTCCATAAATCACTCCGAACAGACAAGGGGTTACTGAGAGTCTTGACACTCAATACAAGGCAATTGCTTCTATTGAATAAATGCCCATGCATTTTCATCACCAAGGCATCCATTAGTGAATGATTTGTGTTGGCAGTAAAGCCTGTCAACACTAAAATGTCCACAGTGAAGTCTACAAAATGCGGATAAAATCTCATTGCTTGTCTTACCTTGTCCAAGGGGCACATCATGTCAAAAAATGTACAAATAGGATGGCCAGACCAATGTTCAATAAGATGACCATGCAGATCACAATTGTGTTAGGTCCCTGAGGGAAAAACCCAAAACAGAGTATTATACACCACAATTCCTGGCAAAGAGACAGGTACAGCTTAATTCTGCTATTCAAAACCACCAGAATCATCCCCTACCAATGCACACAAATCTGTCACTTGGCAACCAAACTGAATGTCAAACTGGTTGAATATTGATCAATCCCTATTCCTATTTCTCCCCTGCAAAATCCTTCTAAGGAGGCTCAACCAGGCTTCTCCTGGGGCTAAAGCAGATTAAAGGAGACCCTGACTGCAGGCACACAAACTGCCAAGCCCATATCAAGCTGTTTCTCCCAGCCCTTTCTCCACCCGCACGTTTGTGATGTTGACATTTTTAAGACAAACACATCCATATGAGATTGCTCCAATTTCAGACCAAAATATTTCCACGTTGTGCATTTCTAAAGTAGCGTTGGAACCATTCACGTCCAAAGGGCTGTAAGATGACAAGCAGCGGGCTAATAAAATGTCTGGTTTTTGCTAACAGCAAAATTGAATTTTAGTGACTAGTGACTATATTTTAAACCTGGGAAATCAGTCAGTTATACCACAGATCAGCTCATGAGGTGCCCCTACTGCAAAAACTAAAAGTAACATGTAAGAAAGAAACCCCACTCAGCCATTTCTTCCTTGTCCCACATTTCCCTCCCAACTTTCCGGTTCCAAGTTGGCTTCTAAAGTGGTGGGAAAAGAAGGGGAGAAAAGTGTAAAACATTAATCAGAAGATATCTGCCTTCCTCAAATATTGAAATAAGGATGTGTCTGAAAGCGTAACTGCCCTGGTGCAGAGAGGAAGTTAAAATAGGAGGGTTACAAACACCAGCGCCAGCAGCTGGGGCAGGGCAGGCTGGGAAGGCAGCAGGAGAGGGAAAACCAAGACCCTTCTCCAGCAGACTTTGGGATCCCGAAAAGAGCCCCTAGGCCCCACTTGGGGATGCTGCAGCCCGGAGGCCACGGGCTCTGCACCCCTCTTGGCCACTTCACACCTCCTGGG
>JAVFHW010062910.1:0-32753 GCA_032159205.1 Eurystomus glaucurus suahelicus
GAGAGTGGTTAGGCACTGGAGCAGGCTGCCCAGGGAAGTGGTGGAGTGATCATCCCTGGTGGCATTCAAAAAACAAGTAGATGTGGCGCTTTCAGACATGGTCTAAGGATTAGAGAGATGTTCGAAGACGGTTTGACTTGATGATCCTAGAGGTCTTTTCCAATCTGAATGATTCTATGATTCCATTTATTTTTAGCTAGGATCCTTGCAACTTCACTCATCAGCTGTGTTCTTGTCTTCTTTTTGCAAATTTAACTTTCATAGCAGCCAAAACTGAACAGCATTGTTTCTCCCTGTTATCTTCCAAACAACTTGCTTTGTTTCTGCTGTTCTCCTCCTAGAATTATTTCATTTGCATCCTGATTTCCATACTTGTTCCTGAGTGCCTGGAGGTCCTGTTGCTGTTTTATTTCACAGAGGCCTTCTAGAAGCTGTTCCGCCTTTTTCTTATAGCCTCTGAGAGGTGCCAATGCATTAGAGTTCTGAAGGGAGCCTGACAGGTGTGCATATGGAACAGCATACCTTGAACTCAACAACGGAATAGATGAACCTAAAAAATACAGCACACCCTGTGGAGGGGAGAGAGAAAAAAAATCAAAATAGCAACAACAACAAATAACAACCAAAACAAACACACACATCCACCAGAACAACTCACACCAAAAAAATACCAGAAGATGTATTTCTAAATTTAATGCAGGAATTGTGCATCTTGTCCAAGATAAAACTAAGTACTTTACCATGCAGGTAAAAATTAGTGCATCTTATTAGTGACTTTTCTCTTACACAGGTAAAATATTATACTGTTTTGGTAACTGGTGTGCTTTTAAGTTGCTTTTCTAGTAGTTCTGAAACATTCAATTATTTCTTTCATGTTCTCCTGATGTGTTTTTTGGAGCTGTTTCTGAAATATACCATCGTTGTTTTACATATACTATAAACAATTTTATGTGTATAAGTATATAATTTGTATATCTAGCACAATGAACATAGGTTCAGTTGCAACAAACGTTCTCCATCATATTCTTTATAGTAATTTCACATATATTGCTATCTCTTGATGTCTTTAGTGAATTGTACTACCTATTCAAGGGCAATTTTATTTTGGTATTTATTGTGACTTGTGTTCCGGTAATTCACCTACATCATAGAAAAATAAATTCTCAGATTTTGTAAGTCAGTCATTTACATTAAAGATAAGCAAAACAGACCAAATAAATTAACAGCTTAATGCCTGTCAGGTGACACACAGAAGCAGACTGACGAATAATACCTAGAGGCTAATAGCATTCACTTGCAATGTTACTACTGTCAGTTTACATATGTCATTGTGGTGAACCGACCACATGATTTTTCTGCCTTATTAAAACAGTGAGCAAAAAACTCGATTTCCCATAAATCTATTCTGCAAAATCCTCCAGGAAGCCGGAAGCGTGATAACGCCGGCCATAAATATCGAAAAAGAAAACAAACTTTCTCTTTTCCTCTTTTCCGCCTCACTGCACAAAGGGAGCACATCGCTCCTGCTGAGCACACCCCCCTCCTCCCTCCGCCGCTTCCGGAGAGGAGTGAGGAGGAGGGGGGGAAACTGAACTGAGCTGTCAGCGCAGCCCCCTGAAGAAGCCAAGCAGCCAGAGAGGGGGAAAACTGAACTGAGCTGTCAGCGCAGCTTATAGCTTTTCAGTGTGATCGGAGTTTCTCTCTCTCCCTTCGATGGTGGCGTTGGCTTTAGCTTTTCAGCACAGTTTCTTCGGTGCAATTTTTCTGGCAGCACTTCTTTTCTGGCTTTTCTGGCCTTGTGCTAAATTCCAGCAAAGGCTGTTTTCATTTATTCCATGTTTGGCCCGTGAGAACATTCAGTTTCAACAGACTTATTTTATTTATTTCTGTTCACCACTGTCCAACTCACCCCATGACTTCTCCGGTTTCTTAGGAGAAGTTTGTTTTCTTTTTCAATATTTATGGCCGGCGTTATCAAGCTTCCGGCTTCCTGGAGGATTTTGCAGAATAGATTTATGGGAAATCGAGTTTTTTGCTCACTGTTTTAATAAGGCAGAAAAATCATGTGGCCGGTTCACCACAGTCATGATACCCATGGTGAAGAAATTATCCTATGTAAGTCTTTATGTAAGAGTAAAACCTAATTCAAATATGGTTTTGAAAAAAAACAAGTAGCTTTTTCTGAAACCACTGAGCTTTTATAGCTCTTCATTATTTTCTCTTTCAAGAGTATTGAAGGCTCTGTCTACAGAAGTGGGTAAGAGTGACACTCTGGAAAAGACCTAGAACTGTGGAACTTACAATGGAATGATTTTTTTCTGAATTAAGATTGCCTTTCATCGAGTTTCTCTGTTAATTTGAGCAATTCATACATTCCACAAAATCCAGTTTGATAAGATTTGGCAAAGAATTCAAGGTAACACACAGATTTTAATGTTTCTTATATGGAAAATGGCTTGAAATAATGCAAGACATTCTCTAAATTCTCTACAGCTTTAGGGTTTTTACTAACACATGCTACCAAATGTCAATCTGCAGCAGAATTACCCAGTAGGTATGGAATCCACTAAACCTCCCATGGTTCATTTCACCAAAAAAAACGGAATTGCAAGGCTACCTACAAATTTGGTAAGAGTAGTAATCTGAAAGACTACTACCAGTTCATACAGTTTTTATCCCAACAATTAACATACAAAAATCATAAGCCACAAATCATAAATCATAAGCTACATAATATTGTTTGTTCTATCTGGAAGAAACGTCCCTTTTTTTATGCAGCACAGACATGTACACAGGAAATACATAAAAGGAGATTTGACAATAACTCTGCCTTAGCAGGAAGCACTCATAAAAGAGATTCAAATCTAATGATATAAAAGGTATGCAAATCTTCTAAAGCCATTGCATTGAAAGAAGTTGGAAGAGATAACTCTACATAGGTAAGTATAAATAAATATACAAGCATTTGTTATGTTTGCTGTTGTCTTGTTTTCGATAAAGATTTTTTAAAAAAAAAAAAAAAACAACAAATCTTGTATTGTATTGCAAGATGTTTGGTAACATCTGTTCTGTTACTGTGTGTTCTTGTCTGGATTCATTTGAAAAGCTTCCTCTTTGGTAGAGGTCAAGGAGTAAACAATAATCCAGAAGTCTTATCTAAATTGAGTGTTAGTTTCATTTTCATGAAGTCACTTTGTTACTTTCTGTTAGTTCAGCATGAAGAATAGTGTTAATCTTACTAGTCCCCTTATCAGATATCAGTAGGACAGTGTCATCTACATACAAGGAAAGAAAAGATTTACCAAAATTGAGAGAGATTAATCATATGCAGGTGCAAAGAATAAACACTTCACAACTCCAGTACTGATTGTAGCGTTTGTGAAAAACAAACATACAAACAGGAAACAATATCTGTGTCTTCAAATTCTTTTTGATAAATGAGATTGCAATTGTGACAATGGTACATTTTCAATACCAAACACAGGGACTTGCCTTAGCAGATATTGCAATGAACTTGTGTATGCACAAAAGGTTCTCTGAGTACAATGTCAGTCTTATATTTCTTATCTGAGGAGGAAACTATTTCATTTCTAAAATGATAGAATTAGAAAGTCACCCTTATGTGATCAAGAGCCACTGATTTAGAGAATGGACAAAAATCCATCTGGGACTTTCACCTCTAATAAGAAAGGTAAATTATATTAAGTAATAAATAATTTCAAGGAAATTAAAAATGAAAATCTCATCATATGACTACTACAGATGTTTTTTCACACTAAAACTTTGACCATTGACACTCATTAGCAAAAGCAAAATATCTTTCCAACTCATATGAACTTCATTAGATGGATATGAAAAAAATGCATCCATATTAGTTACTATGGGATAATGTCTGCTTTAATGAAACAGATTGTTATTATTCAGAAATTAACAAAATTTTGCTTTATTTGAAGCTATAGAATGAATATTAAATTATGCATAGTTATAGAGGGCTCTTAGGAATCACAATTTTTAAGGGAATCAAATTAATAATTTCAAAATGCAGTGCAGAAATTATCAAACTATACCGTATCTTTTTTACTTTGGTGCTTTCACCAGTATCACTTTTTAGAAAGTTTCAAATTTCAGAAAGAAGTTTGAAGACATTTGGATTACATAGGAATTTTGATAAAGTACTACATTCATAAATTTCACTGCAAATGTAGCAGCTTCCAAGTGAAAGATTCATTTCAAGAAGGCAAAGAAGCCCGTGTCAGGGTTGGTGTCAGAAGGATGGGACCCAGTGACAGGACAAGAGGTAATGAGCACAAACTTGAACATAGGAAGTTCCATCTAAACATGAGGAGGAATTCCTTTACTTTGAGGGTAGCAGAGCACTAGAATAGGCTGTCCAGAGATGTGGTGGAACCTCCGTCTCTGGAGACATTCAAAACCAGCCTGGACACTGTCCTATGCAACCTGCTCTAGGTGAACCTGTTCTGGTAGAGGGGTTGGACTAGAGCAGGGGTCCTCAAACTACGGCCCACGGGCTGGATACGGGATTCTTTTTCCTGTGTTTTTGTGCACTACTACAAATAAAATATGTGCAGTGTGCATAGGAATTCGTTCATTTTTTTCCAAACTATAGTCTGGCCCCCGACAGTGTCTGAGGGACAGTGAACCGACCCCCTGTTTAAAAAGTTCGAGGGCTCCTGGACTAGAGGATCTCCAGAGGTCCCTTCCGACCTCTATCATTCTGTGATTCTATGTCCTGTTGCAAGGTAACACTAACACTTATAGATTGAACATTACCCCAAGCCCTGGAAAATATCGGATATACTTACATCTAGGTGAGAGTTAAAAATTCTGTTAATAACATTAATTTTAAAAAAGTATCAAGAACAATTTCAATGGTGTTTTGATTGTAAGATTTTTGGTTGGGTTTTGTTTTTTTTTTTTTCTTTTTTTTTTTTGTGGTGATATTTTTGTGTGTTTGTTGTGTTGGAATTTTTTACCATAGTACTTTGTGTTAAAATATGGAGACTTTTTGTTTCCAGAGCTTACACAAGACTTAACAGTGAAGCTCAGTGCTCAAGCAGAAGAATCCAATGGCATTTCAAACATATAAGGATCACCCATCTTGAACTGTTGATTTGGAAGACCACAATATTTTGCATAGAATCAGATCATATTAAAATCTTGTGAAAGAACCTCAGATATGCTAGGATATATAAAACAATACTGCATGCACAGGTAAATTGCCCTCCAGTAATTTATCCTGAAAAGATTCTTATACCTACATGTAGTACTTAATAACTTTGCTGATATTTGCTGTGCTGTTGGGAGAATAAAATATTAATCAATGTAAGAATGTCATCCCTACAATCTTATTTTACATATTTTCCACATGCAGAGAGTCTAGAGAAAAGCCACAAAGATGACCAAAGGACTGGAAAGCCTGCCGTATGAGGAAACACTGAGAGAACTGTTTTTTTTCAGCCTCGAAAACAGAAGGCTTCAGGGAAACCTTATCACCTATTCCAGTATTTAAAGGGTGGATGCATAGTACATGGAGACTCCCTTTTTACAAGCAGTGCCATGGAAAAGATGAGGGCTAGTGGGTAAAAGTTACTCCTGGGGAGATTCTGGCTGGACACAAGAGGAAAATTTTTCATAAAGAGAAAAAACCACCATTGGAATAATCTTCCCATGGCAGTTGTGGGTTCCCCAACGTTGGATGCTGTTAAGATTCAGCTGGGTAGGGGTGTCATTGTCTTATCTAGACCATGCTTTTGATAAGAAAGGTGGGAGCAGATGATCCTTGATGTTCCTTCCAACGTGGTTTTTTATGATTCTAGGAGTGAAATGCAGAGGTCCATTCCTTTGAGCCTCTTATTTAACCTCTGGAAACGTGAATAATCAACACCTAGCCTAAGGATACTGCCAGGTAATTTCTAGTACCTTCTTATGCTGCTGTTGGACTATGTAGCACGCGTTTTTCTCAAAGACAGGCATCACTAATTTATATTTTATTGGAATCTAAGCTGTAGAATCTCTATGTCTACAAGCTGTCTAAAAAACATGACTGCTGACTCCAGTCAAAAGAAACAAGTGTTAGAAAATGAAATCTGGCATTTAGCTTTAAACATCTTCAGCATTTCAGTCAGTACCCAACTAAACTGGGAGCAAAACCAGATGTTATTCAAATTAGTTTTACAGAGATCATTCAAAAGTTTACCTGGGGAGGAAACAAAAATTAGTGTAGGATCTGTCATTATATGTTTGTGTAAAAGGAAAGCTGGTCAATGAGCCTTGAGCAATGAATGTTGCCTGCTAATAAGATCTGCTGTAAGATGTATAAGCTTCAAACCCTCAGGGTTCTGGAAAGGACCGGTTCTAACCCTGAAACTTATATTTTCATACTGCTCTAGAAATACAATAGCCTGCACCTTGAAAAACAAAACAAAACAAACAAAAAACCCCAACCAACCAAAATAAAATCAGATAAAGCACATTTCTTTCAAAGTAACAACACATATATGTGTACTCTCCAAAAACATAGGCCTTAAGAAGCCTTATATAGACCAGCAGTATGATTTTCAACCACTTCCTGCCTGATACCAGTACTGGTCCATTGGTCCATTCATTCTATTCGTGCATGGCACCTTACTAAAAAAGCATATGGATATTTACTGGAGGCAGTCATATGCTGTTGCTATACAGGAGAAAGTTCAGTTTAAAACTTATTTTCCAGTACAAGGCCTTCCCAAGTGATGCAGCTTGAGGAATAGTAGAAAGATATTTAAGTCAATACCAGCTTGACTCCATTGCTTTTGCCATCTGTTCATCAAAGACCTTTCAGCATCTGTTTTGCACTCTTCTATTGACTAAAAGATATTAATATTGCTTGACAACTGCCTGGTATATGAAATAAGTGGTTATCTCATTTTTTGTCTAACAGCTGTTGATTCATCCATGCTAACGTATTTATGGAACATCCATCATGTATTTAAAAGGTGGACAGCTTCCACTGTAGTTTTGGTGGGAGAATATTGGACAACGAAGAAAGTCAGGCAGCAGAGGCTAACGACACAGCTATACAAAAAACACTTACAACTTACAGTTACGTACACATCAATCACCTTTCAAAGATGACATCTTCTCTGACTAAAGAACCCTACAGGTGATGAGGTAAGACCTATTGCCAGAATATAACCTGAATAAGAATCAGCTTCCTAGATTACTTTATATCATTATTTGTGGATGTGTTTGCTCTTTTAGAAATGTCATGTTTTCTGTGCTACAGGAAAAAGTATAAGCAATGTGTAAGTCAAAGAAGAGGAGCTATTTTTTAAAAAATTGCTAATGAAGGCTTCTGCTGTTGAATGGTTAGGCAACATATACAAAATGCAACAAAACACATTAAAAACAAAATCCTAGCATTTGTTCTGGTTTCAGTTAGAACAGAACTAATTCTGTCCAGTGATTTTACTTTTCACTTAAGTTTCTTCTAACTAATTGCACTTTCTGAAGTTAATAGCATTTTTTTTCGACAGTGTCCATTTCCAGCAGTGTTAATGCTCAGTGTTTATAATTACTACTACAGACTAGTATGCAGAAAGGCTTTTCCGTATACTTGCTACTGTGAACACCAGGGTCACTAATAAATCAGGTGTACCACACTGGGGGTGCAGAAAGTAAAAAAGCCACCTATGAGGAGGAGGAGACAGAACAGGTGACCGTAAACTGACCAACGAGCTATTCCATTCCATGCAAGTCATATTCAGTATAAAGCTGAGGGATCACAAGGGTCAAACTGTCTTCTTCAGTGGCTGGTGTCCAAGGAAAACTCTGCCTTCAATCTCAACCCATGTGTTCCTGAACTCAGTTTTGTGGTGGTTTAGACCCTTCTGGGACCTAAGCATCATGTGGCTGTTTCCCGCTGCGCCTCCACCCCTAGATAGGGTGGGAGAGAGAGGAAAATACAAAAACCTAAAGGTTGAGATAAGGAAAATTTAATATAACAGTGTAAAAGGAACAGTAAGAAGAACAATACTAACAATAACAGTGAGGAGACAATATGTAAAACAAGTGTTATAAAGCATACAGACTCTGAACCGAGACAAGCTTGACAGTCCCTGGCCTGGACGGCATTTTCCTGGTGCCCCGGGCATGACATCAGTTGTCTATCCTGGCTATGGCTCCCTCCCAAATCCTGGTGAAAATTTACCCTTTTCTGGCCAAACCAGGACACAGTTCCAGAATCCAGATCCTGAATCCAGTTCCTGTCTGCCACAGAGTCCAGTGTGAGGTTTCCCCAGTGCCTGTTCCCTAGTATTGGTGGTGATGTTGGTGTAATTGCCATCAGGGAGGTTGGAATTGATATTGGTTTGTATATATTTGTATATATTTCATTTTATTATTATTATTTTCATAAAGCTGTTTCAGTTTTCTTTTCCAGTCCATAAGTCTCTCTCCCTTATTCCCTTTCTTTTCCCTTTGGGAAGGGAGAGGAGTTAATAGAGAGCACTTGTCATTTGTTTAGTGGCTGGCCCAGCTTCTAAACCTTGACAGCACTAAAATAACTTAAACATCTGTTTATAGCTCACACAGACTTCTTATTTTCCATCACAGATTCCACATGTGTGAAAATTATTCTAAAGGCAAGAGAATATTGCCCTCCTCTTGCTACAACCTATGAATATGAAGTACTGAGGGTACAAACTTCAACGACAAGAGCAGGGATTGAACTGTGGTCTATCATCAAGTGCTAGACTGTGGGAGTCCACAGCTGGTCTGAGGACTCAGGGATGGACCTTAGCTTTGAGCAGATAATGATGTTTCCCTGAAAGAGCCTGGGAAGCCCTGAGGCTGAAGAGTCCCAGGGAGTGAAGGAGATAAGAGGCCTAATGAGCAAATTCCACAGAACAGCAACCTGGCAAGAAGTCAGTGCAGGAGCATCAGCCAATCAGCATGTGTAAGGAGAATGGACTGAGCTATCCTACAATAACGAGAGCTTGAAGAATATGTGCTACCAATTAGAAATTGTTGCTAGGTAAATGATGTGCACAATGTCACCAACAGTGGAATAGCTTGTACTGCGTGCTATGCCAAAGAGATGATAAAAGAGCGATGTTTTACTAAATAAACGGCTTTCACTTGATCACATTGATCATGGCGTGATTGACCCGAGCTCCTGCACTAGACCATGGTCCAATGACAGACCAGAGATAAATTAGTGAAATTGTTGAGTTTATTACTACCCAGTAATCACTGGATTATTAAACATTATTCGGCTGAAACCAGCCACGTAATTAAGCAAGTAATTACTGAGTTATTAATTAGTACCTCCCATTTCTCCATTTAAAACCTTTCAATGGAGCCAACTTCAATCTTCTGTCCAAAGGAAAATAATAATAACAACGATAATAACAATAGGCAAAAACTCCAATGGTGAAAATTCAAACACTTTTCACTATATTTTGAAAAAATATAAGGTTTTTCGAAGCTTCAAGACACATCTATAACACACACTTTATATACAAGTTTCTTTTAAATTTCCTTTCTAGTGCAACCATTTAGAAATCCCTTATAAAAATGAATCTCTGACAGGCAATATTGGTCTTGCTTATCTAGGAAATTTTTCTATTTTCTTTAGAAAGCCAGACTTTTGTGGTGACGTGGAAAATGGTTTAAGGAACCCACATGTAGTAGCAGCTTTGGAGTAAGGAAAGAAAGGTGGGGTACCATGTGCGTGGTGCACAACAAACATACAAAGTGAATAACAGAAAAGTAATGCAAGCTTGGAACTGTCAAAGAAAAGATGGTTTATTTTCTTTACTGTACCTCTTCTGTCTCTCTTTTCTTTTAAAATTCTGCAGTCTCTCTAGAACATAGCTGTAAACCAGTGCACAACACTGCAGCCTTCCTGCCTTTGAGAATTACAATAAGAGGCAAGGGAGAATATTTGCAATATAAATAAGACAGTTCACTCAGAGATGAACTGCTGTAATTCTTGCTCTTGATCTCTTTATTAAATTTCCTGCCTTACCATTAGTTCACAGTTGTCAAAATTATTTTTCTAAAAAAGACTACTGGAAAATGCTTCATGACAACAAAGCCAAATTTTATTCCTTATCTTAAGGGGGCACTAGCACTTCTGTTACAGAGCCATATTCTCTACAAAAAAGATCTAAGCTGGCTAATGCTCCTGAGGGATACTCTTTTTCCTTTACTTCAAAGAACTTTAACACATTTTAACAACAAATTCTCAGCTATCTTTCCTCTAACATTTTATTTGCCATATTCACATATGTACAGTGCCACTCTAACATAAAATCTCTTACAGAACACTAATTGCCTTACAGTTACACTTTTATCTCTGTATTTTTAGTTTCAATAAACAGAAAATTAGATACTTGGAATTGCGTGTTCAGCCACAGTAGTTTACAGTACAATTATTTTTTCTAATTTTCATTGATATAACTGAGAGCAGAAGCGAAAACATAGTGTCACTAAGGGCAATTTCAAAATTTTTGTAAACTTCTAAAGCCAGGATCTAATCCAGGCTTATTTGAAGAATTGCATTACCAGTAGTTGACTAAGCATAAGAAAACATCAGAATTCAAGTGCTCTCAAGAAGATATTATTTCCAGGGATTCTTTGAGGTAAAAAAAATAACTCTTTAAATTTAGTATTCACAATTTTTATTTTAAATTTATACTTACTCAGGGTAGGAACCTTAGCAGTGTATGTGAAATTCATTACGCATCTTTAAAGCCATCATCCAAATATGTGTACATATAGAGGATAGCAGGAAACAGATTTTTCAGCAAAATTCATCTTGATACAGCCACAAATGGATTTTAGACTTCTGTATCACAACAGACTTAGGGAAGGTTTTGACTCTTAAATCTACAGAGAAGCAATAATGACGCCAACACAATCTGAGCCAGTAAGTGTCTTGCATTCAAATGGTTAAATATGAATATTCTTCTTAGCTCGTGGGATTGATTACATTAAAAAAATAACATGCATGGCCCTTAATCACATTTGTAAAGAATTCTTCACCTATATGGCAGAAGAAAATAAAAAACATTCATATAGAACATGATTTTATATTTTTTTTTTAACTGATAAATGGGGTTTTTTTGGCATTTATTGATAATTTACATGATTTTGGAAACCAGGACACTAACAAAAACACCTTCAAAGAGGTAGTTTACAGCTTTTGTCAGTAATCTGGTATATCTAACTTCTCTATGATCCTTAAGGAAAGTTTAATTTATAATTATTCTTATATATTTACTGTGGTAATGAGTAAAAATACCATGGACATCTGTTTTTTTACGGCTCAGATTGGATAGACCTGTGGCCTAATTTAACATCATAATCACACTTAATAATTTTCATTTATATGCATGAAAAGAGAAGCCTTCTATCTCTAATCTATTAATTTGATCATCATCCTTCAAAATCACCACATTTACATCTCCATTAGTTTAATTGTTTGCTAGAGTGTATTTCCTGGACCATGCAATTAAGCCAACAGTTTCTCAGATATGGATTTACCACACATCTGAATTTTCATACCTAAAGAGCTAGTTGCTTCCTAATAGTATTCAGAATAGTACAAGTTTATAGCCAGGGTAAAAGATTAGATCTTTATACCTCAGATGTGAGCTTAGCATGCCATATCCTGCAATGCTCACTTCTGTTGACACTGACTTAATAAAGATGTTCCAGGATGTTCTCTACTTACTAGGACTTAGATGTTATCTTTGCATTTAAACAATTACTCCACTTCTTGTCTCATTCTTTGGCCTGATTTGGTTTTGACTTGCATATTACAGGACGATTAAGTGAAATAAAACCAATTTAATTACCTGCTGCCTAGCAAACAAATATTCCAGAGCATCAAATGAACCAGTTACTGGTTATTTTAGCCTATTAATCCCTTTCAAGTATTTTCAAAGGGAATCTAAACATTTTGATTTCTTAAAGTACTTAAAGTACTTGTTCTTACCCCTTCAAATTCCTGTCTGTGACCTTTCTTTCAAAAACCTACCAAGAACTACAAAAGAATTGCATAAAGATAATCCAATTGTCCATATTAATTATTGGAAATCAGCAACTATCACTTTTCAAATATGGTGATGTTAAACTCTCTACAGTACTATGAGTGTTACTATAACAATTTTATCATTCATTTAACAATACTAACACATTCTGAAGTACCACTGCAGTCTCAAAAGAAATAAATTGCCATTGGTGTTTTCTAATTTATCAGAGATTTGTGAACAGAAAAACAAATGTTACAATATAATACCTAAAGAAGATATATCTAAAAGCAGCCATGCTCCCTGGCTTACTCTGTTGATTGACTGTTAATAAAAAAAGAACATTTGACACCTTTTTTTGGAGTTGTTCAGAAGGATTCTCATAGCGATAGAAAGTGCTTATAGATAGAGGGCATGGTTTAATATTTGAGTTCAGTATCAATGGGAGGCTTCTGTTGTGTTTTGTCTTTAATAAACTATGTTAGTAGAATATGTAACTCTTGATTAAATATACTTCTCAGTTTCTCAGCCTTGGATTCTCTGAATTGTTCTCTCCTTCCATAAGCAGTTATTCAACTACAACTGATGCTTTGAATTATCAAAGACAGGTCCTGTTAACCTAATCTTAAATTACCAATATCAAAGTAAGAACTCTTTGAGAAAATTTGCTATGACTAGAGGAAGTACTAACTACAGGATGACGGCTGCATATAGAACTTAAATCCATTTGATGCAAAATTCTTTAGGGCTCTGACACATTACCTATGTCCAGAAACTAAAAAATACAAAAACTCTTCTAAGCATAGTAACTGAATCTGTACTTCATTAATAAGACAATGCTGAACAAATATTCAGATACTTGCCACACTTCAAATCTAGTACACCTGGATGAAGATTAATTTTCAGGAACACAGTCAAGCAAGAGCTTTTTTACAGTTAGCATCTCCTTTGTCATATAACTGCTTCAGTAGTGGTGATATTCTACAGTGGAATATATAGGAACAATAGGCACAAGGACATTACTTACCACTTGAATTTAAACAAAAATGGAAATAATGATAGTCAGAAATGAAATATAATAAATTAGTAGTTGCACAAAGTCATGACTGAAGATTACTCTAAGAGACACTAAAATTTTGTTAACATCAACTAAGCAGCTCCTTGGCTTCATAGAATCATAGAATGTTAGGAGTTGGAAGGGACCTCAAGAGATCATCAAGTCCAAAGCCCCTGCCAAGCAGGACCGTAGAATCTAGGGCAGGTTACACAGGAATGCATCCAGATGGGTCTTGAAAGTCCCCAGAGAAGGAGACTCCACAACCTCTCTGGGGAGCCCCTTCCAGTGCTCTGTAACCCTCACAGTAAAGAATTTCCTCCTCATGCTGAGGTGCAACTTCCTGTGCTCTAGCTTGCATCCATTGCCCCTTGTCCTATCACAGGGCACAAGTGAAAAGAGGTTGCCCCTTTCTTCATGACACCCAGCCCTCATCTATTTAGACACATTCATTAGACCCCCTCTCAGTCTTCTCTTCTCCAGAATAAAAAGCCCCAGGTCTCTCAACCTTTCCTCATAAGGCAGGTGTTCCTGTCCCCTAATCATCCTCGTAGCCCTCCGTTGGACTCTCTCAAGTAGATCTCTGTCCCTCCTGAACTGGGGAGCCCAGAACTGAATGCAGTACCTCAGGTGAGGTCTCACTAGGGCAGAGTAGAGGGGGAGGAGGACCTCCCTCGATCTGCTGGACACACTCTTCTTAATGCACCCCAAGATACCATTGGCTTTCTTGGCCACAAGGGCACATTGCTGTCCCATGGATAACTTGTTGTCCACCAGGACTCCAAGCTCCTTCTCTGCAGAGCTGTTCTCTAGTTGACCGCCTCCCAATCTGTACTGGTGCATTTTGTTCCTCCTTCCCAGGTGCAGGACTCTGCACTTATTCTTCTTGAACTTCATCAGGTTCCTCTTTGCCCAGCTCTCCAGTCTGTCCAAATCCTGCTGAATGGCCACACAGCCTTCAGGTGTATCAGCCAAACCTCCCAGTTTTGTATCATCAGCAAACTTGCTGAGAAGACACTCTGTCCCTTCATCAAGGTCGTTGACGAAGATGTTGAACAGGACTGGACCCAGCACTGGTCCCTGGGGGACTCCACTAGTTACAGGTCTCCACCTGGACTCGGCAACATTGATCACCACCCTTTAGGCTCTATCGTGTAGCCAGTTCTTAATCCATCTCACTGTCTGTTCTTCTACCTCACGCTGCCTGAGCTTCCTCACAAGGATGTTATGAGAAACAGTGTCAAATGCCTTGGTAAGGTCAAGGTGATTATATTCACTGGTCTCCCTGCATCTACCCATTCAGTCATGACATCGTAGAATGCTATCAGATTTGTCAAGCATGATTTCCCCTTGGTAAATCCATGCTGACTACTCCTGATAACCTTCTTGTCTTCCACGTGCTTAGAGATGACCTCCAGAATGAGCCGCTCCATCATTTTTCCAGGGATGGAGGTGAGGCTGACTGATCTGTAGTTTGCTGGATCTTCCTTCTTGCCCTTTTGGAAGACTGGAGTGACATTGGCTTTCCTCCAGTCCTCAGGCAGCTCTCCCATTTGCCACGATCTTGCAAAAATGATGGAGAGTGGTAGAATGACAACATCAGGCAGTTCTCTCAACACCCTTGGGTGCATCTTATCAGGGCCCACGGACTTGTGTGTATGCAATTTTCGCAACTTGTCCCTAACCTAGTCTTGGCTAATCTTTTTCAAATAAATTTTATAGATCAGTCAGATGTGTCTACTACACCTATCTTAATCAGTACCTTCCTCAATGCTGTCCTTCACATGATTTCTGTTGAATCTTTAATTCTGTCACCCACACTAGGAATAAAACATTTGATATTGAAAAATTTTTATACTTTTCAGTTTCTTGAAATCATGCTTTAAGTGTCTAAACTGTGATGTTCATAACTGGAAAGTATGAAATAGATCAATTACTTAGAATGAAGACCTAAAGAAACTCCTCTGCAGTTTCTGACTAACTGTACCTTGTTCTGGTTGTCCTTATAATCTTATCTAATTGTTAGTTAGAGAGTAAATTGAGAGCTTTGCAGAGCTTTTCAGTCATGCCTATATCATTCTAAATTTCCTTTTACTTTTTATATAAAGAAAGTTTTAAATCCCATGCAGGATATTACATATATTGCATGCTCTCTCAGTTCATCTATATATTGTTTAGTTTAAAATATTTCTTTTTAAAATAACTCAAAAGTCATTCCTGCCACATAGTCACACCACTATTATTGTGTCACCTCAATAGCTTTCTTGCACATAGAAACCACAGAGAATATCCATAAACAGAAATAGTATATATTTAATTCACACTGTAAATCTCAGATTATAAACAATTTGAGCAAAACATACTAAGGCCATCTAAGAAAAGCTGTTCTGTTTCTTTGGTCTTTATTGAGGTTGTTGTTAACCTTGGAGTTTCTGAAAACTACACTTTTTGAACATCTGGAGAACCAAAGAAGTAACACCACAGAAATAAATGGAAATACACTAGAGGTTTTTGAATCAGTTATGTAGGCCCAGAAATATTAAAAAAACCCCAACACAGTAGAATGCTTTACTATACAGTAGATTTCTTCAACATTTTGGATAAAGTAAAATGTGTCTTCTTATGTTAAAGCATTTTAAGTTGCAAGTTCAGCTTGCAACTTGTAACTTAAAAACTCAAAACAAATGCATTTCTCGTGTAATATACAAATTACACCATATGTATCTAAAGATCATTAGTACATGTTATAATGGAAAAAGTTTTGAGAGTTTGGGTTTTACATGGTTAAAACTATTTTTACTATTTTAACTTGTAAAAGAATTGTCTCTGGTAAACATAAAAGGCATTTTCCAGGAAGCATATATTTCAGCAGATTTTCAGAAGTAGTTTCATAAGGCATATTTTAATACTCAGTAGAGATTGTTATAAAAATAAATGTTAAAGCTGCTGTAGAAACTATTTCTAGGCTCTAAGGCCAAGGAATAGCAATGTCACTTCATAAGGAAGACTCAAGAGCTTATCCAAGAAGGGCCTAAGAAACATTAAAAGGATTAATTTATCTTCTTCCTATCAACGCAACTGTGATTTGTATATGTAGATACAATTAAGCTGATATTTATATTTTACCTGTTGAATTTTTATGGGTTTTTTTTCCCCAGAATTACCCGGACTCTGAATTAGCATAATATATATACTATGCATTTTAGTTCCAGAGGACCAAGGAATTCTCAGCATGTTCTATGTAGATTAGTGAATGAATGATTACTTCCAGAAAAATTGAGTACTGCAAAGTCAGTGATACAGAAAAGAAAATACCAAACTGTACTGCAGAAACTTAGGATGGAAAAGGCACACTAATTTCAGTAGCTTTAATTTCACACTACTACAAACGTCTTTTTCCCCATTTGTGTTGGTCCAGTCTGTTTGGAAGTCTATCAAAAGCTTACTGGGACAACAACTTTTTCCTGTAATATGTAAGCACATACACACACACGCCCCTGCATAGACTACCTTAAACAATACTTGCCTGTATTGTTTGGACTTATGACCCTTATTTTGCAACAAAAATAATTAATAACATTACTGACCAAAGTTTATTTTTCTATATATAGAAAATGTATTGCTTTCATGTCAACATGTAATATTTGTATGTTTTTATCAGACCTTCCTGAGTACAATGAGATTGGAATCAGGTTTCCATTCTATTTGTCTAATTTCCATCCTTTGTTTCTGTAACTTTGTTTTCATTTACCTGCAATAAGCTATTGATTTTCTTTGACAGCACCCACCATAATGCAGATTACAAAATATTTCAGAAATTACTTCTGAACTATCTTATACCTTATTAATTTTCTATTTGTTGAGTTATGTCTCTATAAACTATTGTTATACCTGTGCTGCTGTCAAAGTTGTGATTGCAGCACTGGTAGATATACAGCTATAATCTACCTGGCTACTCACAGAAGTGGAACTGCAGTTGCAAGGACATCTGCTATTGAATATATAACCAGGATTCCATTCCTATCAGTAAACAAGCTAGTGTGGGTAAGCTAGCTCAGGTATGGATACATGATGAAATCACACTTCTGGATTTCCTTGCAGAGGTAGCCTGAGGAACTGTAGTTGACCAGAAAGAAATCTGATACAGTAGAGAAACAAGCACAAAGACAGAGAATAATTAGAGGAGGGAAAATCTACATTGGAAATTAATATTTTGCCCAATCAGTCCTTAGATCACTGAGGAAAAATAAGGGGAGTTGATTAAAAACAACCAAAACCATTGAAGTTCACTGGGAATAAACAGGAAGAATTGGAGATCTTTGCATGGCCACAAGACCATGACCTCCATTGCAGTTACTGAGAGATGGTGGGATAGCTCACATGACTGAAATGCTGTCATGGTTGGCTGTCACTTTTAGGAAAGGCAGGACAACAAGGTGAGGTAGTGGAGTCACTCTTTATGTGAAAGAGCACACTGAATGTGTCGAGCTCTCCCTGGGAGCAGAGGAAGGGTAAGTTGAGAGTTTCTGGGTAAAGAATAATGGGCAGGCTAATATGAGAGACACTGTTGTGGGTGTTTATAAGAGACCACCTGATCAGGATGGGGAAGTTGACGAGGCCTTCTACAAACTGCTGAAAGTAGCCTCACAATTGCGGGCCTTGATTCTCATGGGGAACTTCTCTCACCCTGATATCTGCTGAGAAGTCCTCACAGCCAGGTATGTACAGTCCACAAGGTTCCTCCAGTGTATTGATGATAACTTTTTGGGTCAGGTGATGGAGAAGCAAACGAGGAAAGGTGTACTACTGGACCTAGTACTGACAAACAAAGAGGGACTGGTGGAGGACATTCAGGTTGGGGGCAGCCTTGGCTGTAGTGACAATGAGATGGTGGAGTTCAGGACCATGGGTAGTAGTCACAAAACAACAAGTAGGATTGCAGCCTTGGACTTCAGGAGGGCGATGATACAAACTGAGACGATGCAAACTGCTGATGATACAAAACTCAGAGCAGTGGCTGACACACCAGAAGGCTGTGCTGTCATTCTGGGAGACTTGGACAGGCTGGATAGTTGGGCAGAGAGGAGCCATATAAAATTCAAGAAGAGCAAGTGTAGGGTCCTGAACCTAGGGAGGAATAATCGCATATATCAGTACAGGTTAGGGGCTTACCTGCTGGAAAGCAGCTCTGTGGAAAAAGACCTTGAAAGTCCTAGTGAACAACAGGATGACCATGAGCCAGCAATGTACTCTAGTAGTCAAGAAGGCCAATGGCATCCTGGGGTGCATCAAGAGGAGTGTGGCAAACAGGTTGAGGGACGTTGTTCTCCACCTCTGCTCTGCCCTGGTCAGGCCTCATCCAGAATACTGTGTCCAGTTCTGGGCTCCTCAGCTCAAGAAGGACAGGGAACTGCTAGAGAAGATACAGCAAAGGGCTACAAAGTTGATTAGTGGACTAGAATATCTCTCTTATGAAGAAAGGCTGAGTGACTTGGGGCTTGTTTAGCCTAGAGAAGAGAGGACTGAGTGGGGATCCTATCAATGTTTATAACTACTTAAAGGGTGGGTGTCAGGAGGATGGGGCCAGATTCTTTTCAGTGGTGCCCAGTGACAGGACAAGATGCAATGGGTAAAAATTTGAACATAGGAAGTTTCATCTGAACATGAGCGGGAACTTCTTTACTTTGAAGGTGGCAGTGCACTGGAATAGGCTGCCCAGAGAGGTGGTGGAGTCTCCATCTCTGGAGACTTTCAAAACCCACCTAGACGCTGGCCTGTGCAACTTGTTCTAGGTGAACCCGCTCTGGCAGGGGGTTTGGAGTAGATGATCTCCAGAGGTCCTTTTCAATCCCTATCTTTCTGTCATTCTGTGATTATCAAATAATGGACATTGCTGAAACTTGAAGATTTTAATCCAAACTAGTTTACGGCAATAATTGTTTGAGTTCACATTTTATTTTCCTTAAAACTAGTTTGTGTGTTCTTAACAGGCTTGTCTTGCTGGTTTACATGGAAACAACCATTAGCTCTCCTCTCTTGTACATGTCAGTAGACTATGTGGGAACTTTATCTTAGTACCTCAGTTTGCTATGGCAGTGAAAAGGGTGAAGTAGTTTGTGCCAGGGAAAGTATTATCAAAAGAATCTTACCTCACTTCAAGGTACCAGTTTGATTATTTTGGTTGACTTCCTTTTATTAAGGTTGGACATGAGAAATACAGTAGCAGTAGAGGTTATCCATATAAGCCCAAAAACTTCCAGACTTACAGATGTAAGGTGGTATAAGTGTGTGAAATAAGGTAACTACAAATATGCAGTGTGCCAGTATTTCAGTTTTTCTCTTTTCTTGGGCATATAACTTTGAGATATTTTGCTGTTTTGAAAGCCAAAAAATAAAAAATAAAAAAGCAAGCACATATTTTTCTCTGTAAGATCTAACAGCTCTCCCCACACAATTCACTGCAAACATCAGTTTATTTCATTATCTACAATGAAAATAATCTAAATTTTAGTCAGTATTAGCTTTTTATCCTTGCATGAGTTTCACACAATTAGAAAAAATCAAATCTACACATTGCTCTTTTTTCTTGTCAGTTTCAACACATTATAATGGGAATTCCATATATATATGGAAAATTGAAATATTTTTATCATAATATAAATGAATTTCATAAAGTTTGTAGAAATGGGAAGATTGGCCTCTGGAGATCATGTGGTTCATTGAACTAAAGCAGAATCAAACTTAGCTACACATCTAAAATTTTAGCAGAGCTATGTCTCCTTTCTCATTTTTTTCCCACATATTCACATTCTTCTCCCACATTCTTTTCTCAGTTGTATTCACAGTTTTTTAGGAACCCTGCCTCAAACTTAATCCATTTCATCTAAGAATCCTTTTGTCTGCTAATATTTCCCTCTTTTAACACGAGGTTTGGAATTTTTCACTCAGGTGACACTCAGTCATGATATGAATCACCACCCTCACAGTAGCTTTGCACAAAAAAAGGAAGTTGGAAACAATGAGATAATTTACCAAGGTCACAAATATTAAGTATACATAATGGTTTTAGAATCAGACACTGTATTTCATACTTCAGGGCACCTCACAGTCAGTTGTCTGTGGCACTGACCTAAAGTTCCCATTTCCTCATTGCTTTCACTATGGTAATCGCAAAACCTTGATTTATAGGAAATAAAACTGACAGCTTTCAGTTAAAATCCAGATGCTCCACTGACTCAAAATGAAATTCCTTCATCTTTTTAGATGTTACTTTACTCAATATAGCAAAGACAAATAAACTTTTTCCATGAAGAATGACGGTCTTTATTAATTTTCTGAGTATTTAGATGCCAATAGTAGTTCCGTTTTGGAGTAGAATATTAACTAATAGTCTGTATTGCAAAAGGAGGCAAAACAAGTTATTGTCCTGTTTCCCCTCTGCCCTTTATGCTTAAAATATTCAGAGCATTTTTTTTTTTAATTTTCACTTCAGGTTAAATCCTTTCCTGTAGGAAAGTTTATTCAAGTGTATTTATTTGCATTCACAAATTTGTGGCATTCTCCAGTATTCCTTGAAGTACTCAATACCAGATATTCAAAGATTCATACAAAATGAGACCACACATTGAACTGCCCAGCTGACTGTACATATGTATGTCTGTATATACGCATTTATTTATTTTCTGCAAGTCTCCAGTCTCCTGTCTGGCAATGTTGTTTTAAACAAATAAACGTAGCAAATGTACTTCAGCTATCAGTAAATGCTAGCCTGGATCAACTGAGAACAGGAAAAGGCATTTTTGTTCATGTTTTTGTTGCAACATTCAGTTATTTTCTTCTTTTTCTGCATGAAATTCCCTTGTACAACAAAAAATGTGCCTTTTATTTTGATAATCATTGCTCCCATGAGCTAGCCATTCTTTCAGAACAGGGATATCAGAAAGAAGTGATGTTCCATGCACAACATAACCAGTCAGATAAAATACCATCCAAACCACGCTGAAATAAGCAACAATTTTAATCAGATTATTTTTCTGACTCCAACCTCAGAAAGGCCAAAACATCACTTCTCTATTAGAGACTAGTATAGCACATACATCATCTAATGATAAATTTCTCACATAAAGTCTGCCCTGGCAAATGGTTTAAATGGCTACACAGGCTTGAGAGTATAAGGCTTTACATCTCAGCAGAAAAGAAGAGGCAGATGTAATTGTAGGTAACTGCCATGGAAGGATGCAGTTTGTTATCCGTAAACTTGACAAATAAGATTAATTTGATACCTGATTCAACAAAACACCTGAAGATGCAAAACAGATGGGAAGCAGATGCCCTCTGTATCTCCACACCTTACATCCTGCCCTAGTCCATGCCTTTTTCTCCAGTTCCAATGAGAAACTAACAGGATAACAGAGTAACATTTGTGCAGGAGGATTATTTCACAGAGACAAACAAAATTTATACTCTCAGAAAAAGAAACAAGCAGGAATGACAAAATAAATTAAAGCTAAAAAATTCTTATAATGAAGACATAAACTCTAACTTTAAATGAAGGTTTGATTGTAGCTCTGGATGGTGCTTATCTGAGATTTTTCTTCCAGATGATATCAGAGTGAGGATGCAGTGGAAACAGCTTGGTATTGCACACCAAGCAACATGTGTTTGTGGCACAGAAGCTGATAGTCAGCAGGAGACTCTCTTCTGAAAAAAGGTGACGTTCAAGTAATTTTTAGGAAAGTATGTATCCACAGTGTTTTCAACATAAATAATGATGCACCCTGTAGAGATGAAAATTGAAATGAACACAAAGGTTTTCTAAATTTGATAAGGGAACATTAAATTAGAAAGGAGGTGTTAAATCAGAAAGAATACTTCGGAGATACAGTTCTCCTGTTAAATAAGGATCAAAAGAGGAATGGCAGCCAGAATTTATACACAAGCAGAATGTTAATTTTGTGTAATACAGTATATACACTCAGACTATTTAATCTTTAAGGCTGATAGCTTTTCTTTTTTCCTTAAAACATTGTAAAACCAGTAGTTTTTCACACTGAAGAATCCATAATTCATGCATCTTTATTTCCTGACTGTCTACCCTACTCACAATTTTTAGCTTTATCTAAGGTAATGGATCTAAATTATTTCTATTTGTTTATTGTCGAGGAGTTTTGTGAAGTCCATACTTTTCACTCATTAAAAGATTTGTAGATCAAACTTTTGATTTTATCCCCAGGTCAGGTTCAAGCAAACCCTTAATTAAAACTGTAATTGAAAAAATTGAGCTAGTATATTTTGTTGTGCAGAGTAAAGTTTAAAAATACAATATATTCAATGTATTAATTTTTCTAGCACATTAATAATGAGCATTCAAAACTGTTTGATCCATGTTGTTAAACTGGATCTTTATCCCAGAATACATCAAATATGTTTTCAAAAATCATTATGACTTCAAAATGCAAAGACACAGAAAAGATGGCAGAGGAGATAAGTGAAAAAAAAAAAGTTGAGAAAGCTGCTGGAGAACCTGCAGAATAATTTTTATTTTTAATTTCTTTATATAGATAATCTGATGCTGTTGTGTTGGGAAACATTTAAAATGCCAGTTGCATATGAATAAGAAACAAGAAGTTTGATACTTTGTGGTCTGGCTTTGCAAATTTGAAGAATCTGTTATTCTATATCAAGCTAGCAATCATAAACAGAAATGTTAGAATCATCCTTAAGTATGGTTTATTATAGCCTTATCTGTTTGGAGAAGAGCTACTTGGTGATAGGGTAGCATACACTATAATGGAATAAATAATATTTTCATTGATGGCAACCATTCCTTTATACTATTGTTATTATATTCTTCTACTAGTGGTTTCAAGGCTGATTTATGCCATTCTGAATATGTCTGTGTTGTCTCACTATTACTGAAAGTATCATAAACAAGCAGTGCAAGCTTTTTGGCAACTAAGCATATTTTCACACCAGGGAAAATTGCCGAGTTTCTCAAAATATCTGGCATACTAAGTTAGAAATTTTGAGAAATTTTCAAGGAATGAAAGAATTCTTTAAAGCTTTTACAGAAAATGGGATTTATTATATGAAACTCAGTATTAAGGGAAACCAAGGATATTTGTCATCACAAGCAGGTTCAGACTGGTCAGTTGTGGTAATTGTACCAGTTCTCAAGCCCTGGAGAGTAACAAAGAAGTAAAGACAATGTTAGACTAAACAAACATTAGCATGGGTCATCCGATGTGAGGATGGAAAAACCTTATGTTCAGGACAGCCGTAACTAAGAATGACTTAACACTTAATTTCACAAGTGTTATTGTGTGTGTCAAAGTGCATTCCTTTATAATAGTTCCTGTGTTGCATTCACGGAATCCCAGAATGATAGAGGACGGAAGGAACCTCTGGAGATCATCTAGTCCAACCCACCTGCCAAAGCAGGTTCACCTAGAGCAGGTTGCACTGGCCAGCATCACGGCGGGTTTTGAAAGTCTCCAGAGAAGGAGACATCACTCTGTTTCTGGGTAGCCTGTTCCAGTGCACCTTCACCCTCACAGTAAAGAAGTTTCTCCTCATGTTGATGTGGATCTTTCTGTGTTCCTGTTTGTGTCCATTGCCCTTTGTCCTATCACTGACCACCACTGAGAAGAGACTGGCCTGATCTTCCTGACACCTACCCTTTAGATAATTATAAACATTTATAAAATCCCCTCTCAGCCTTCTCCTCTCCAGGCTAAACAGCCTCAGGGCTCTCAGCCTTTCCTCATAAGGGAGATATTCCAATTTCTTAATCATCCTTGTAGCCCTCTGTTGGACTCTGTCCAGTAGTTCCCTGTCCTTCTTGAACTGGGGAGCTCAGAACTGGACCCAATATTCCAGATGGGGCCTCACCAGGGGAGGCAAGGGAGGGCAGAAAACCTCCCTTGAACTGCTGGTCACACTTTTCTTGATGCAACCTAGGATGCCATTGTCCTTCTTGGCCACAAGAGCACATTTCTGGCTTGTGGTTAATTTATTGTCCATCAGGACCCCAAGGTCCTTCTCTGCAGAGCTGCTTTCCAGCAGGTGAACCCCTAACATGTACTAGTGCATTGGATTATTCCTCTCCAGGTACAGGACTCTACACTTGCCTCTCTTGAACTTCATAAAGTTCCCCTTCATCTAACTCTCCAGTCTGTTCTGGTCTCACTACATGGCAGCACAGCCTTCTGGTGTGCCAGCCACACCTTCCACTTTCATATAATCAGCAAACTTGCTGAGTGTACGCCGTGTCCCTTCATCCAGGTCATTAATGAAGATGTTGAACAAGAATGGACTCAGCACTGACCCTTGAGGAACACCACTAGCTACATGCTTCCAACTGGACTCTGTGCCACTGAGGACAACCCTCTGAGTTTTATCATTTAGCCAATTCTCAATCCATCTCAAAGTCTACTCATCTAACCCACACCTCCTGACTTCCCTATGAGGATGTTGTGTGAGGCAGTGTCAGAAGCCTTCCTAAGTCAAGGCAGGCAACATCCATTGCTCTTCCTTCATTTACCTGGCTAGCCACATCATCATAGAAGGCTATCAGATTAGTTAAGTGTGATTTCCCCTAGGTGAATTCATGTCAACTACTCCTGATAGCTTTCTTTTCCTCCATGTGCTTAGAGATGACCTCCAGAATAACCTGTTCCATCACCTTTCCAGGTGATACAATGCCTGTATGGATGAGCTCCTGACGAAACTTGAGCAGAAAAAGGAAGCATACCAAAGGTAGAAGTAAGAACTGGAGGCCCAGGAAGAATACAGCTAAACTGTCTGAGCATGCAGGGATAGATTTAAGAAAACCAATTCCTGCCTGGGGTTGAATTTAGTGAGAAATAGTAAGGGCAACCAAAGAGGCTTTTACAAGTATGTATAATAAAAAAGTGAAGACTAGATAAAATGTGAACCTACTGCTGAATGGGGCAGGGTGACAAAGGGCATGGAAACGGCCAAAGTACGCAATACCTCTTTTGCCTCAGCCTTTTCTTATAAAACTTGCCTTCAAAAATCCCAAGTCCCTGAGATGCTTGGAAAAACTTGGAGCAAGGAAGACCCTCTGTGGAGAAGGATTCAACTAGAAACATCTGAATAAATTGGACTTACAGGAGTCCATAGGACCTAAAGAGATACAGCTGCAAGTGTAGAGGGACCTGGCCAAGGTCACTGTCAATCATCTTCGAAACACTGTGGTGACCAAGGTAGATGTCTAAGGACTTGAAGATAACAAATGCCATTTCTATCTTTAGGAAGGACAAAAATGAAGATTCAGGGAGCTACAGCCCAGTGAGCTCCACCTTTACTCCTTCTTTTATTAGTGACTTTAATAACGGGAGAAAGCACAGCCTCAGCAAGTTTACAGATAGTATAAAATTGGCAGGAGTGGTTGATACACCATATATTTGTGCTGTTATTCAGAGGGACCTTTACATACTGGAGAAATAGACAGAGATGAACCTCATGAAGTTCAACAAAGGGAAATGCCACGTCTTGTCCATGGGAGACAAATAACCTCAGGTATAAATACAGGCTGGTGGCTTAGAGAAAAATGCCAGCTTGGCAAAGAAGGGTGTGGATCTTCATGGACACCGAGCTGATCATGAATTAGCAATATATCCTCAGTCATAAAAGGCCAGCAGCCTTCTGGACTGCATTAGGAAATACATCATCAGCAGGTCAATGGAAGGTGGTCCTTCCCCTCTGTTCCAGACTGGTGAAACGTATCTGGAGTCTGAGCCCAGTCTGAGGCTCTCCAGTGCCAAAGACATGGATACAGTGGAGTGAGTCCCACAGAGAGCCATGACCAAAGACCTGGACCATCTGACATATAAGAAGAGGTTGAGAGTGTTGGGACTCTTCAGCCCACAGAAGTGAAAGATCATAGGAAGATACTGTATATCTGAAGAGGAAGGGAGGCATGGTTAAGAAGACAGGGGTAGACCTCCTCACTTCTACGTAGCACCAAGACAAGAGGCAATAAGCACAAATTGAAGTATAGGTGATTCCATTCAAGCATATGTTCTTTACACTGGGCCAGGCTGCCTAGGGTGGTTGTAGGGTATCCATTCTTGGATACATGTAGAACCCAACCAGACCCAGACCTGAGCAACCTGCTTTAGTTATAAGCAAGTGGGTTGGACAAGATGATCTCCAGATGTGCCTTCCAACCTCAGGCATTCTGTGGATGTCTAGCTGCCCAAACTAGGAACAGGTCAGTATTAAGTGATTCTTTATATAAACTATCCCTCAATGGATGAGTTTTTGTGTAGTTACTTTTTTGTTGTTAAGTTTGATGTAATATGAAAAAATACGATTCTTTCCTCCAGGATGAATGTAAGATTAAAATAATCTTAAAGCTTTGAGACAATGCTGTCATTAGACAATCTTCAGCAATGTACACACATTTTTAATTGATTTTTTGAATATCTAAACAGACAGTAAAAATGTTTACAAGTGGAGAAAATAATAAAATGCTGATTAGCATTAACCTGTTAACAAAAATTGCAGTTTGCATTTTCTGAGCCTTGATTTTAATAAATTAATCTTTATATTTTAAAAATCCACTTAGATGATGTAATTTGTGTACCTAAGGCCTGTCTTTCATGGAACCATATGACTTAAAATAAAATTAAAGACTAGAAGAAAACAATTAAATTGAAGTTTCCAAGCCATGTCCCTGCCTTACTGTGTAGTGCCACCTGCTGGCAAATATAGTAATTTTGGACTGTTTATGTTTTATATGAAGTTATTATGGTAATTATAACAGTGGGGAAAAGAAATAAGGAAGAATAATGGTGAATAATCTATATTTTGAGGATTAAAACAATGTTAATTTTGCTTTTAATATGTATTATTAAAAAAAAAAGAGAATACAGATAATCTTACTTTTCCCAGTTTATTGCATTATTATTAATGAAATACTCTTCTCTTTTACAATTTCACAGATTATTGAAAAACTAGAGTTTCTACAAAGTACAATTGCTATTGAACAGCCATTGAAAAAAAACATAAAATTTTTGGTGGATACTCAGTGAACTTTATGGCACACTACTATGTATTTATAGAGATATTTATTGCATTTGAAGCTATTAAAGAATGCCATTCCTAGGCAAGACCACTGTGGTGGTTTGAATAAGGCTGTGGTGGTTCAGTCCCTGCAGGGAGCCAAGCCATTTGGCCACTGCTGCTACCATCTTCCCTCCCCCCCTGCCACCTTGGACAAAGGGAAAAGCAGGAGTGCCTGAGGATGCCTTTTGGGTTGAGATAAGGAGAGTTCAATACAATGATACACAATAAACAATTGCAGTAACAACAGCAATGACAATAATGAGAAAAACAATGTACAGAACAAGCGATACCATATGGACAAATGGGTGGAGCAGAGGAGACCCGAGCTGACCAGCTGCATGCGGAGAGTCACACCACGGAACCAGAACTGGTCCTGGAGCATGAGTCAGCATGGTATGGAATAGCCTGGACACACTAAATTAACCCTGTCCTGACCAAAGCAGGACATTACCCACTCCTTATTCTATACCATCTATGTCATGCCTTGCAGCCATTCAACAATCAAAAAGAAATATAATAGAGTTCACTGGCCATTCTCCCCAAAAATTAAGTCCCCCTGAGGCACACACCAGACTTCTCCATCCTCTTGCATCACCCACCAGGTGCACCCAGGTCCCTGACCAAAGACAGTCCCGTGTATGGGTTTGCCTTTGCCTAAGGCAGGACTGACCCAGACCATTTTTCCCAAAACATTCCGCATGTGTATTATAAGGACTTTATCCCTGTCTACAGTATGAGGAAGTTTTGAATGGGCAGGGCCAGCTCGACTGACAGATCCCCTTGTATTGACCAACCAGGTGGCCTTTGCCAGATGCATGTCCCAGTTTTTGAAGTTCCACCCCCCACTGCCTTCAGTGTAGTTTTTAACAGTCCGTTATACCTTTCAGTTTTTCCAGAGGCTGATGCGTGATAGGGGATGCGATAGATCCACTTGATGCCGTGTTCTTCTGCCCAGGTTTCTATGAGGTTGTTCCAGAAATGAGTCCCATTGTCAGACTCAACCCTCTCTGGGGTGCCATGTCGCCACAGAACTTGTTTCTCCAGGCTCAGGATGGTGTTCTGTGTGGTGGCGTGGGGTACTGAATATGTTTCCAGCCACCCAGTGGTTGCTTCCACCATCATAAGCACATAGTGCTTGCCGTGATGGGTCTGTGGCAGTATGATGTAGTCAATCTGCCAAACCTCTCTGTATTTATACTTCAACCATTGTCTTCTGTACCACTGGGGCTTAATCTGCTTGGCTTGCTTGATCGCAGCACATATTTCACATTCGTGTATGACCTCTGCAGTTGTGTCTATGGTCAGGTCCACTCCTTGATCTTGAGCCCATCTATATGTCACATCCCTTCCTTGGTGACCCAGGGTCTCATGGGCCCACCAGGCAAGAAATAATTCACCCTTACACTGCTAGTCCAAATCCACCTGAGCCACCCTAATCTTGGCAGCCTGGTCCACCTGCTGGTTGTTCTGGTGTTCTTCAGTGACCTGACTCTCAGGTACATGAGCATATACATGGCACACCTTCACAGCTAGGTTCTCCATGCAAGCTGCAATATTCTGCCATAGTCCAGTGGCCCAGATGGGTTTCCCTCTACGCTGCTAGTTGCTCTCTTTCCACTGCTGCAACCACCCCCACAGGGCATTTGCCACCATCCATGAGTCAGTGTAGAGGTAAAGCGTCGGCCACCTTTCTTGCTCAGCAATATCTAAAGCGAGCTGGATGGCTTTCACCTCTGCAAACTGGCTCGATTCACCCTGTCCCTCAGTGGCTTCAGCAACTCGTCGTATGGGGTTCCAAACAGCAGCTTTCCACCATCAATGTTTTCCCACAATGCGACAGGACCCATCAGTAAACAAGGCGTAGCGCTTCTCCTCATCTGGCAGCTTGTTGTATGGTGGGGTTTCCTCAGCTTGTGCCACTTTCTTCTGTGGTGACATCCCAAAATCTTTGCCCTCTGGCCAGTTCGTGATCACCACCAATATTTCTGGGCAGCTAGGGTTCCCTATTTGAGCCCATTGTGTTATCAGTGAGATCCACTTACTCCACATGGCATCAGTTGCATGGTGTGTAGAGGAAACCCTCCCCTGGAACATCCATCCCAGAACTGGCAGTCGGGGTGCCAGGAAGAGCTGTGCTTCAGTGCCGACCGCCTCTGAGGCAGCTCAAACTCCTTCATACGCTGCCAATATCTCCTTCTCAGTTGAAGTGTAGTTGGCTTCAGAGCCTTTGTATCCATGACTCCAGAAGCCTAGAGGTCGGCCTAGGGTCTCCCCAGGTGCCCTCTGCCAGAGGCTCCTTCTGGCCCTCTACCTGAGGCTCCAAGCAGGACCATTCTTCCCAGCTGAGGTGTAGAGCACATTTTTGATACCTTGCCCTGTCCAGACTGGCCCAAGGGCTACTGCCTGCACAATCTTCTGTTTAATTTGTTCAAAGCCCTGTTGTTGCTCAGGGCCCCATTCAAAATCATTCTTCTTTTGGGTCACATGATAGAGTGGGCTCACAATCTGGCTGTAGTCTGGGATGTACATTCTCCAGAACCCCACAGCGCCCAAGAAAGACTGAGTGTCCTGTTTACTCATTGGCATGGACATAGCTGCTATTTTGCTGATCACATCCATTAGGATGTGACGACGCCCATCTTGCCTTTTCACTCCTAAGAATTGAATTTCCTGTGCCGGTCCATTAACCTTACTTTTCTTTACGGAAAAGCCGGACCTCAGGAGGATCTCAATTATTTTACTTCTTTTCTCAAAAACTTCCTCTGCTCTGTTCCCCCACATTATGATGTCATCAATGTACTGCAGGTGTTCTGGAGCCCCACCTTTCTCCAGCGCAGTATGGATCAATCCATGGCAAATGGTGGAGCTGTGCTTCCACCCCTGGGGCAATCGATTCCAGGTGTACCGGATGCCCCTCCAGGTGAACACAAACTGTGGCGTGTACTCTGGTGCTATGGGAATGGAGAAGAACGCATTAGCGATATGAATCGTAGCGTACCATTTAGCTGCCTTCGATTCCAGTTCATATTGGAGCTCTAGCATGTCTGGCACGGCAGCACTCATCGCTGGCGTTACTTCATTCAGGCCACGATAGTCCGCTGTCAGCCTCCATTCCCCATTAGATTTTTGGACTGGCCATATGGGGTTGTTTAAGGGCGAATGAGTCTTGCTGATCACCTTCTGGTTCTCTAGCTGGTGAATCAGCTGCTGGATGGGAATGAGACAGTCTTGGTTGGTGTGGTATTGCCGCTGGTGCACCGTCTTGGTGTCAATTCGCACCTGCTGATCTTCAACCCTCAGTAACCCCACCACCGAGGGGTCCTCTGAGAGACCAGGTAAAGTGGACAATTGTTCAGCTTCCAAAACAACAGGATTACCAAGGATGGTATCATCCAATAGATACCAGAAAGCAACATGCAATACATACATAAAATGCAATCACCTCTCAAAGAATTGTATTTACATCCTGCTTAGTAGCTTATAATCTGTTTTGTTAGTGTAGAAAATAGCCAGTGCTTTACTTGCTGGAGTCTGTGAATCATTTTCTTTGGTATTAAGCTCTTCCCATGTAAGTACCTGCATACTTAGTTTGCAATACAATGTCACAAAGGCAAGTGGAGGCAGAGGAAGGGAGGCACTTGAAAATAAACATTCCAGTACCGCCTCTTTTTTAGAGCTATGTTCAAGCTTCAGCATTTTTTAAAACAAAACCAGTTACCTTCAACTTACTAGCAACAGCAAAATTTTAAATAAAATGTGTTCATAATATTCAGATTAAACGTCAAGACGTTTCTTAATTCATATTCTTCTTCTCTGTTTCAAGATGCACCTTGTAAAGTAACTGAGTAAAAAGTCCTCACATTTTTCTTGAAATCTAAGGGTAGCATATCTCACATTCCAAGCTAACTGGAATGTAGGACATGGTTGTTCAGAGGCTGTGGAATCTCCATCCTTGAAAAATACTCGGAACCGGACTGGACAGAGCCCAGTACAGTCTTTGACTCACTCTGAGCAGGAGGTTGGACTAGGTGATCTCTGGAGGTTCGTTCCACACAAAATTGTTCTCTTCTTACATATGCTGAGTTAATCACATACATTAAAATGATGCTCAGTGTTTTCAGGTCCAGGGACATTCATAACTTCTGAAATGCTAATGACACAAAGAACATAAGTGACAATTTCCAAAAAAACCAATCACATACTTAAAATATTGCCATTATAGTTGACATTTACTTTGAAGCTCAAGGCTCCAAATGCACAGTGATGAGCTTTCCAGGTATTTTACTTGTCAGAGGATATGTTTGAACTCCACAGTTATGACCAAATCATTCCCTGATGTTCAGAAAGTCAGAGGAGGTTAAAACTTTGTAGAAAAACTGTTACCTTTAGATGTCAGGGTCTACACCACCTTCTCAAGAGAAGGGGTAAATCAACTAGCCCGATGGAAAACTACAAGCAGGAACCCTTACTAAAAAAATGCCTTTTTCTCTGGAAGGCTAGCAAAAGTAGCTGGTTCCTTCATCTTCCATGATGTGGTTTGGCTTTTCCAACTAATGGTAACTTTCTTGCTTACATGTGTTAATACCATCAAGTCTTTTCTCTCCATCAAGTTTTCCAGATAAAATGCTTCCATCAGAATGCCAGCAACACTACTATATTGTAAGGAAAGCACCTTCAGAGAATGTAAAAAAACCCCTAAACCTACATATTAAAATGGATGACTTGGTGAACTTTATGTTCCAGACTTCAAATATTCTGTTTCTATTGCCAGGTTACTACCGAATTTTTGTTTGTGTTTAAATTCCCAGACCGTGCTGCACAAGCAGTTCTGGGGACCAGCTGTTACAGCAGTAAGTATTCCAGCAGGGATGATTAGAGAAGAAGAGAAAATAATGTTCCCTTCCTGCAAAAATTCTAGAGATTTAAGAAATTATTCCAGTGTTTACTACGGGGAAGCAAATATTTGTCTCAGATACTCATTTTAAAAACAAAGAGAAAACTGCACAAAAATACAAAATAAACAATAACCAAACACCACTGCACCTGTTTAGAACATTTGAAATTGTAAATATTCCCACCATACCATCAATGTAAACCTTGTTTCTGATATGTAAAAACTTTCATAAACATTAGACCTCAACTACCCTTCAAGGCCCCTTTTATTGTCAGAGTAGTTCTAAGTGAAATCATTACCACTGGAATGCAAAACAGGTCTTTTACATCCCCTGTGTGGTGAACGGAGATTTATGTCTCATTGAGACAGTGAATTCCCTTTCCCAGAGATGCTTTGCGGCTGCTAGGGCTGCCGGGAACGGCTGGGAAGTGCCTGGATTTTTCTAGAATCTGAAGATAACGGACACTATAAAAGCAGAAGAGAGCCCCGCCTCTCTCTCTTTTCCGTCTGCGCCACCACCGGGAGAGAGCAGACCCCTTCCTAGCCGGGAGTTGGCCCAGGACCAGGCCGATAGCCGGGAGTTAGCAGCAATTCTTCCACCGTCTGATATATATGAAGAATCTTGACGAACTGCTCCTACCTGCGTAGCAAGCCGTGAGTCCAATTCTCTAAC
>JAVFHW010062911.1:0-12873 GCA_032159205.1 Eurystomus glaucurus suahelicus
CCAAGAAGGCCAATGGCATCCTGGGGTGCATTAAGAAGCATGTGGCCAGCAGGTCAAGGGAGGTTCTTCTCCCCCTCTACTCTGCCCTAGTGAGGCCACATCTGGAGTTACCTCATCCAGTTCTGGGCTCCCCAGTTCAAGAAAGACAGGGAACTACTGGAGAGAGTCCAACAGAGGGCTACAAGGATGATTAAGGGACTGGAACATCTCTCTTACAAGGAAAGGCTGAGAGACCCAAGGCTGTTTAGCCTGGAGAAGAGAAGGCTGAGAGGGGATCTTACCAATTCTTATCAACACCTAAATGGCGAGTGTCAAGAGGCTGGGGCCGGTCTCTTTTCAGAGGTGCCCAGTGACAGAACAAGGGGCAACGGGCACAAACTGGAACAGAGGAAGTTCCACCTCAACATCTGGAAACAACTTTTTTCCTGTGAGGGTGACGGAGCCCTGGAACAGGCTGCCCAAAGAGGTTGTGGAGTCTCCTTCTCTGGAGAGATTCAAAACCTGCCAGTACACATTCCTGTGCAACCTGCTCTAGGTGACCCTGCTTTGGCAGGGAGGCTGGACTAGATGATCTCCTGAGGTCCCTTCCAACTCCTACCAGTCTGTGAGTCTGAGTGTGCCTTAGCTCTGATTTACACAGAGTTGATCACTAATTTATCACTGATTCATATTTCTGGAAGAGGAAGGAAATTCCCATCCTGAAAACTTGGCTCTCTCAAAAAGGCTTCAATAGGAAAATCTCATAGAAACTTGCAAGGCACAGTTTGTTTTCTCAGACCAAGGAAGAACCAAATCAGCTTTGGTGTATATCTTCATTAAAAAAATCAAGTCATTTACCTGGATAAGCTGCTTCTGAAAGAGCCTGGCAAAATGACTGTGGTTGCAGGTTGCAGTCAGGTGAGCCATCATGGCCCTGTGAAGGGAAACATCGCAAAATGCTGACTGGATCTCTGTGGTACAAAAAAAAGTGTTCTAACCTCAAACTATACCAAAAGCACAAAATAACTGCTTTTAAGAAAGTAATCTCCAAAGGCCACTGCAAAAAGCAACATCTTTACAACCAGGCCTCTCAAGCACTGAGCCCCGTCTGCTGACCATGGAAACAAAAATTCTCCCTGAGCACCTGCAGAGCAAATACAGCTCTAGAGATAAAACGACTCCCTTCCTTTCCTGCAGTACTGCTGTTATTTAGGAAGAAAATTAACTCATCCAGCTCTCACTCTCCCCTCTACAGAGCAGTGAGTTGAAAATTCATTCACATGTGTGCAAGTAAGAAAACAGCAACAGCAGTACTTCTGATGCCCAAAGAGAAGGAAAAATTATCCATTTACATCTCAGCCTGTTCTGCTCCTGAGATGAAAAGTCACCTTCATACATACAACTTGAGCAGGCTGGTGGTTACGACTAACACAGAAACCCACAAGGCAACTGCTTTCAAAACCATAATAGTTTCTTTACATATACTCCATTTTGATAAAGCAATAAATAAAACACTTTGATTTCTACAGAAAGAGCCACTGTCATCTTGTTGTCAGATCCAGAAAAGCTTCTGAACATATAACACACTTCTCCATGCTTAAGAGGAGCGGGGCACTGGAAACATGAAATGCACACCCAAGTGTACCTAACAGAGCTCAGACCACAACATACTGGTTGTGAGAGTGTCTTTCTGTGACCAGGGAAATTACCACACCAAGGCTGATCACATTAAGCTATTGCCACTTAAGGCTTGTTTCTTTAAGATAGCAGTTGATACTTTTAAATATAGAAGCAAGTTTACACGGAGAGTCTCTTTCAAGAAGCACCGCTCCCTACAGATCAGTGCAGAAGACCATTAGGGAGAACGTGGAACTCGGGATGCCGGGTCTAGTACACTGCACCAGCAATTCAAGAGCTAGCTGAAGCTGCAGAGGACTCCTACCTGATCTTGCTGCCCAGAACTCTTTCAAAGTCCCAGCCAGTTTTTTCATGGTTATCCTCCCATTCACGCAGCAGTTCATAAAATATATCCCTGTGAATCAAGATATTTAGGGGTATGAATTCCTACTGTTCAAAATTTGAAGTGACAACAACTGAATATTCAATCACGCCTAAGTTCCCCAGCAAGAATCTACCTCAGATTAAATAACTCAAGCCTCTAAGCATTCAGATACCTTTGCAAAACTCATTAATGTTAGTGGCACTTCAGCGACTTTCCATTTTCCATGTCTTTGACAGCAAGTGCTTAAGCTTGTTATGCCCAAGCTCTGACGGAATGACCAAAACACCCATTACCAGACATACTGAAGACTGAGAGGTAGGAAAGAATAAGCCACATGAAATAATACCTATGAGGAGAGAAAGAAGGACGAAGACAACTTGCCATTCTCCCCTCATCCTGTTGCTGCAAGCATGGAGGGAGGTGGCAGAAAGAATAAAAGCATACCAGATTTATATGCAGAAGCATTCCAGTAGGGTGACACGCTGTACTGGCATTTACCAGAAGCCTCAATAACTCCTGAAGAATTAGGCTGTTCTTCTCTAAAGACATTAAGCATTTAGCTCCTGCAGTTAATACGGACAAAGACTTTTTTTTTTTTTAATTAGAGTGAAAATCTCAATGCTTTTCTACAGCATGTACCATTCTTAACATCCTTCGTTCACAGTCATGGGAGGATTATACCCTGTGAGCCCTAAGGTAACAGTAAAACAAGCTTACCTTTGTTTCTTAAAGATGTGGAACGCTCTGTCACTGGGAAAGTTAGAGCGATTATCAGTTTCTGGCTGGAAAGAAACAGACTGTACAGAGCACGGCAGCAGGAGAGAAACCTGTTAAAAATACAACAGCGGCCATTAGACTAAAATAAGCCTCTAATTTATCCAACAATCTGAGTGAAAAGACATGAAGAGGAAACCAAATATCACTAGCTGAGTTGTTCAGACACTACCCATTTACCAGTTGCTAACTGCTAGTAAACACCAATGGTTTTACAACCTACATTACACTATAGAGGCAGAATCGCTCAACATTATCAGTGGAAGCACCTTGTCTCTCTAAGAAATCTCTACAGAACAGATTGCAACCAGTGTTGATACAGTATGGAAAGAATAATCTGCAAATAGCCAAAGAATACCTTCAAAATAGGGTCTAGAGAATGCAGGACAGCATCTGACAATTCCTGTATTCTTCTTCTTCTTTCTCCTATTCAAAAAGCTGTGTCTTCAAGTAACAACAGACCCTCATTTACAGCTTTAACTGAAAAGCTCAGCTATGGCCATGCCCTAATCTCAGAAGATCCACAGTACTTTCTTTACCAAGAGTAATTTCCATTTTTAAAAGGTGCATGAAACACGATACAGAATCCATTAAGGAAGACATTCCTGCCATCCAGCTGTAGTTCCCTAACCCAGCTGATTAGAACAGATCAGTTTTCACAAGCCACATTGCCTCCTCTGAAGTTTCATTTGCCTAAAAGGAGTCTGCAGCTAAGAAACAAACCCGCTTCTTCCAAACTACATTCTGACATTGCATCTAACCAATCACTCTTCTGGGATCCAGCTTTATTGGAGGAGAATCTCAAAAGAAAAAACCTGACCCTGTCAAAGTGGCTGGTTGAGGTCAGGGCCCGGAGCACAATGCAAGGCCAGGCAGCAGCGATCCGCAGCTAACCATCACTGGACCTAGCAACTCACTCACCCGCTGGCACAAAAAGAAAGTGGCTTTTAGACGCTCGCCAAAGATGACATGACGAGATACTCGAAGTAGAAGGAATGAGATTTAACATCAAAGCCATAGCAGATGAGAGAGCAAAAACGCAACGTTTTGAAGCAACATCAGTTGAAGTCTGTCAGTTTTTACCTTGGCTGTGCTGCTTTCATAAGCCTGCCTGAGCCTCTCGTGCAAGGTGGGGGAAAAAGACGCAATTCGTTCGTTCTCAGCCAAAAGCTTTAGCGTCCCCTTTTCTAAACGGGAAATAATTCTGCCAAGACAACATGGATAAAACGCAGACAGACAGACATAAACAACACAGGATCAGACCTAAAGAAATGCTTATGCTCATTTTTTAGGAGGTTACCAAGTAAAGAGTTCTAATCCCTGGGCACCCAGTGTGAAATCCTACTAGTATCTGTTGGGTCACTTTTTATTGCTCCCATCTCGTGACTTTCCCATTCTTGCATAATTACACTGGAGTTCAGTAGACAGATCAGTGCAAGGAACACCCACAGACATGCAAATCCAGGTTAAATTGTGTGTTTTGAGGGAAAATTAACCACTCCGTGCCTGTAAGTAGTAAAGCTCTAAAATCCAAGCACTCTTGCTTAATCTCAATTATATCTGCAGAGACAAGCAGAGGAAAAAAAATATTCAACTCACTCATACTGATAATCCAAGACTTGAACAGCAAAATAAACACAGTTGTGCACACTTCGGAAATGCTGTCTCCCTGATGCATCTAAGGGGAAAAAAGAAACATGAGACAACAGCACCTATCACCATTTATAAACCAAAATTCCAACAACTAGCTCTCAAGGAAAGCAGGAACTGCCATATCCAAAAATAGCCTTCCAGAGCAGTATCCAATTTCCAGAAGTTCCTGTTCCTTGCCACCTGAACAGACAAATCCTTCCATCCCTATCCTTCCTATACTAAAGGCAATTGAATTGTGTAATGCTGTATGGTAAAGAAAAGATTCCTTCTCAACATTCTGGCCAACAATAAGCACAACCAGAACAAAATATAGGCCAACTGCAACCAGTCAGCAGCTGCTGTTCCTCTGGCTGGAGATTTCTAATCTGGAAAAAAAAAAACTATAGTATTCCTAATCTCAGCCCTAAGAATCAGTGACTGGCAAAACAAAGGTCAATCAAATTGGGGCATCCAGTTGGGGGAGAGGTAGTTGCTCATCTTAAAGCCATTCTTTTGGTTTTTTTTTAATATCCATACCAAATTATTAACTGCATCAAGCTTAAGTCTGAATTTGCTGAAAAACAAACGCAACAATTATGCCTCGATATGGATGGATCCTGTGTACTCATAATCCAACCTTAAATTTAAGATGCAGATCAACAGCACTTCTGAGCCACAAGGACCAGTGCAGGAGAGATTCTGAGATACCCATCTTTGAAAGTTAATGATAGCAAGTAGCTACAGCAAATCTCACACAATAGCAAAAAACTAGATTCAAACTGTATCTAGCAACCTCACCCCCCCATATGGTGGGAGCACTTCCCATACATGCATTATTTTTGTCAGCAGCTCAGATGAGTTCCCCAGTGCTAATAAGACGCTTTTAGGGAATTTAAGACTAACTGTCCAAGCTAAAGGCAAATTCTCTATACTACATTATCAGTCCATGGAAGTAACACTCTTTCCCTCCAAAACCATTGCTTACCTTCACTTCCTTCACTGACTTCAAGGTCACTATCCCCATCTTCTGCAGTAGAAGTGCCTTTAGATGTCAACAGCTGTAGAACAAAAAATAGCTCCAGAAAAATATTTGGTACAAGGTTTTCTGGAAGAGAGGAAATGAGATACTAAAGGTGGATATTCAGCATTGACTTGCTTTAATAAACAAAGGTGAAAAGATAGATACCTGTTGTATGGCACAGTCAGCAAAGAACAACCCCCCCACACCCAGCCACAGTGTACATCAGTATGGGAATTACAGGAGAGATGTGTCAGGGAAGGTCTGGTTTCAAACAGAGCTGAAACCAACTTCAGCCTACTGTAGCTCAGCATACTCAGCTCAGGTTCTCCTCCTTCCCTGAACTTTTACCTAGTATCTATTTATTCTAATAACTGTGTTTCCTTAGTTTATTTTTCCAGATGTTATTTGTTTGTACACTGTAACTGTCCCGTAGCTTTTGCCTCTCACCCACCTCCCCCTCAAAACACACATGCAAGTTCAAAGCTCAAGGAAAGGCCAGTCCCACATCTTCTGGGTCTTCACCTGCTATACACGATGAGTAGAGCTGTGCCAGACACTCCAACTGTTTCTTGCAGGAAACCTTAGCAGGATTCGCACAGGTCACCAGATGGCTTTCGGCTGGAAGGCTAGCACTGCGAGTGTAGCTAGGCTTGGTAGGAGTACCAGGATCAAGAGATATCCCTGCAGGAGAAGACGCTTGGTGCAGCAATTTGCATCTGAAATTCAAGAGCAGCAAGATACCATGTGACTGAAGATGACACACAGCACCACAGGTCCAGAAGAGATCTTTCTCTTGCAGTGTGGCATGAAGGAATTCCTGCGGTTACTAACTGTGCTGTTTACACTGTCTAAAGCTGCTTTTAGCATTATAGTAATTTAACTCATCTCTCCCTCCATGAGGAAGTATCTTGGGGCTAACAGTCAAAAGATTCAAAAGAGTTACATTCAAATTCCAACTCTGCTAAAATAGTTCAGCACTTTGACCAAATTATCTAACTAACCTATGTTACTGCTCCTCATTTAAACTGAGATTCGTTAAGGACATGGCATGTGTTTTCTTAGGACCATGTCCTAAGAAAAAAATTTTTGCACAACTTTCTACAATTTCTGACATCTAGACACTTTACAAAATCTGGGAAAAATAAGGTACACACCCACACCTTCAGATGTTTTTGCAAGTTAACAATGTCCTGAGAAGATCCAATACCACTAAGTGGAAAGGCAATAGAAGAACTGATGAAATCCCATACTCGCAAGTTAAACGAGAAAAGGCAAAAACTACGTTAATTGCTGGATTCTAAATCTACAATGATCAGTCAGCTAAATACAGAGATATTGTTTAAAAAAGTACCTACAGAGTAATGCAGCAGCAGAGTGGCATACATAAGACACATGAGAAGCAGGAAAAAAGCCAGTAACAGCAATATCAAATGATAGTTAAAGATCACAATGCAACATCCATACTTGGAACATCACTTCACCTCTTATCACATTGTCTCAAAAGCTAAATCTTTAAAAGTCATTTTAAAGACAGCGGGGAAGACAGAAACATTTAACTGCAGCAAGAAACTTTTTCTATCAGCCTATTTCTAGGGGAACTGCTGTGGTGAAGAACAAATTAGTCCCAAGATGGAAGTAGAAAGTTATTTTATAACATCTCCCTTGCAATGAACACCCAAATAAGCACCTGATAGAACTGAAGAAAATTATTTATTAAGCACTTTGTAAACCCACCAAGGTAAGACTCCAATAATGTAGTTAGACTCCGCTTCACTTCACCACACCAAAAGGGTGGTTAAGCATTGGAACAGGCTGCCCAGGGAAGTGGTGGAGTCACCTTTCCTGGAGGCATTCAAAAAATATGTAGATGTACTTCACGACATGGTAGTGTTGGGCTGATGGCTGGACTTGATCTTAGAATCATTAAGGTTGGAAAAGACCTCTATGATTCACTTCTGCCTCAGTGTTGCCATCTATCTCAGCATGAATTTCACCTTTTGCCTTGCTGAAAGTGATTCCCCAGTTGGCTGGGACCTGCGTTAGTTTTGTACCTCACTTGACCACTGCTGAGGACACCACAGCAGCTCACAGCACTAAGAGCCAAGCGCTGCCCGTTTCAAGCATGATGGGTCAGATGAGATCACCCCACGGGCAAGATCCAGCGCACATACTGCTTTTTTACTGGCTTTAGTTTATATGGATTACTGGGACATCTCAGGTAGAATTCAGACTGGAATAGGTGGCTCACGGAAGTGCGCAGGGGCAGGTTTGAATGCTGAGCAGGTCAGGTACAAATAGTACCTCGGGAGACCCTACTGGGTCTGTTTCAGCCAGTTCTGGTCCCACTGAAGTGAACTGCAAGGCTTAGCAGGAAAAGAATTCCACCCACATGTCCCGAGGAGTTTCCTCAAGAATAAAATACAAAAAGAACAGCAATAGTTCTGTCAGCAATTACAAACAATAGTTTCTTTACTGCTGTGCTTTGCTTTTTTTCCTGAAGTATCAATCCTCACAGATTAAGAGTGATTTAATTTAACAGAGGATGAAAGCCACACAGTAACTGAGCAGCAGAGACAAAATCAGAACCTAGAATTCACCTCATCTCCCAGCACACCTAACTTTCAATAGAATCTCACATCTCATGTGCTCTTCTCTCTGACTGTAAGCCTGTGTTAGTCTGCCCACCTTGCAAAGACACGAACCCTTTCACCACATTTGCATCCTAAACTCATTTTCTTCAAAGCAGAGTACACCTTCCATCAGAGGTGCAATCTCTGAACACAGCCTAATTACACCAGGTCAAACCCACTCGGTTTGCCTGTGCAAACTACGGGAAGCCGCGCAGGAAACAGCCACGTGTGCAAGCCCACAAAGAGGCAACCTTATAAAAGCAGCAAGGGCTGACCAAACCTCTGAAGATAAAGCCAGGGTCATTGTTCCAGAGTCAGCACACCTCTAAAACAACAAACATGAGCTAGCTGCATTGACATCCTAGTCTGATAGTAGTGTCAGACTTGGGTTTAGGCAAATTATAGTTCAAGGTCACCAATATCTGTTTTGGATATTCTTCTGGTCATTTCGTATCACAGAATCATAGAATGGTTTGGGTTGGAAGTGACCTTAAGGATCATCTAGTTCCTGGTATTGGTACCACCTTAAGACAAGAGAATTAAGAATCAACCAAGCCTATCACCACCCTGCTGAGACTGTACCGTTCTTTCTTCAGCATCTCCCTCTCCT
The DNA here is from genome assembly GCA_032159205.1 of Eurystomus glaucurus suahelicus. Taxonomy (NCBI): domain Eukaryota; kingdom Metazoa; phylum Chordata; class Aves; order Coraciiformes; family Coraciidae; genus Eurystomus; species Eurystomus glaucurus. The sequence continues at coordinate 8,649 of JAVFHW010062911.1, forward strand.
CTTGAAGGCTGTTGCTTATCACAGGCATAAGGTTTCCTTCCTGGACAGTAGTAAAGGCCTCATGGCTTGACCCAGATGAAAACCGAGCCGCTGGAGACTGGCTGACAGGCGTAGAAGTGAAGCACATCTTTGGTTTTGAGAGAGGGCGCTCAGCACTTACAGGAGTCGGGTTGATCCGCCTTGATGGTTTGCTTTTGCTGGAAAAGGGAGAAGTGATTCCACTGAAATCAAGCTAAACAGCAACAAAAAAGTTTGGTCTCAAGGCAGACATGCATGCAACTTTTCAAGAAGAGCCTAACACTAAAATAAAATTCATATGGAGTCAAGATATTGGATTTCTAAACTGTACATATAGTTGCTGATTTTATTTTGGTCACTCAATGAAAAGTCATGGAGCTAGAGGCTGCTAAAAATCAGCCTGCTGGCCCTTACTCCAATCTTATCAATCGTCAAGTCACAGGACAGATAACACAGTGCCACAGAACCCTTCCAAACACTTCCAATTTGACAGGACAGGATATGCCTCATTTTAGTAAGAAACTGATTCACCAGCAGTTTCTAACAGGACCACAGGAAAGAAAAAGCCAAGCCCCAAAACAACCCAGGTGCCACTGTCTGCCAGTAAGAACCCAGGCTCCTGAGTTACCGTAGGCACTTGAAGTTTAGAGGAACCCACCCTTCCTGCAAAAGCTACCTAGAGCTGTCCTTCAGGAAGGGGCTCTCTAATGCAGTGAGACACACTGGAAATGAGATACAGGAACAGAAAGCATTACACGTCTCAAGGAGACGCTGGTTAATACATATTAACAGCTACAGTGTTCTCAAAATCACTATAGTGTTGGATTCCAAACACTACCTGACCTCTTTCCTCACTTTTTCCTAGTTGCACATAGCACAGTTGAGGAAGAGGGACTTACTGTCTATGCTGAAAACACACAAGAGGGACTTACTGTCTATGCTGAAAACACACTTTATCTCCCTTGGCCAAAGCATCATCTAGACCCCGCATCTGGATCTGCTGACAGACATATACATTTTCAACCGGAATTTTGCAAGTCTAACTAAAAAGTCCCACTTTCAGAGACCAGTGCCTGACATGTGAAGCAAACAGGCTGACACGGAAGTCTTCTATTTCATAATAAGGATTTTCAAGAGTAAAATCTCAAAGAGAAAAGGACTGAGGCAACCACAACACAAACAGCTGCCCAGAAGCTAAGCCAAGGTCACCAGGGAGACCAGGGCTTGCTGCAGACCAGAGAACACAGGCACCAGCTAGCTATTTTTGTCCATGGCCATGTGGCACAAACGAAGCCACAAGCTAACATCTGTTAACATCTGCTACCAGAAGCCACAGAATGTCAACCCGAAAGCTTTTTTGCTAGCCTCCGTAAAGCTGAAGAGCCTTCCAGGACTGCTCTTCATTAGCAATTGCTATTGTGCTAAGTGCGAAACATGAAGAGCCAAGATAAGGCTGACTTGTTAGAACATGCAAGGACAAAGGTGTGCTCAGCTTCCTATCAGCTGGGCTGCCCACCAGTACGCTGCAAGCAGCACCACACTCGAGGGGCTAAAGAGGCATCTTGGGCAAGTTCAGAGTGGAAACCTGACTACCTGATGATGCAATATTCCCCTACGTGGCAACTGAAACAGAGCAGTTGTGACCAAGGAGCCCAGAAGCCAGCTTGCAGGTATTGTTTATTACAGCACCTTCTGCATCTGGACACGCACAACAGGATGAGCTAGTCCAGGAACAGTAACCTGAAGCACAATCCAAACGAGACAGTGAGGCAGACTTGCTCTTACTTCGTCCAGCCAGAGGCAGCACCCATGGGCGGAAACTCCTCCAGGTTGTTGAGATTTAGCTGGCTGGGTGGGGATCTGGCAGAAACAAGAGGCACTTCGCTCCGCTTCCTTCTCCCTCCACTCCATGACACACTGTCATTCCTTCCGTCTTCCTCTTCAGCGAGGGAACGCCCCAGATCCCGAGCTACCTGCCGGCCAGAGGCACTGAATGAGCTGCTGCCTTTCCTTCGGCCTCGTCTCACTGGCAGGGCTTCAGGTGTGGCTGTAAGGAAGCTCCCCAAGCTGGCCTTCTGAGATGACCGCTTCTCACTGTGGGTGAGCACAGGGCTGTATCCAAAGCTCGGGCTGCTACTGGAGACCATGCTAGGGACATCACCGCAAGGGCTGGACAGGTTTGACCCAGAACAGGACGAGGAGCCGCTGGATGCCGCAGCAGGAGAAAAGCTGGTATCTGTGCTGCAGGTGGTTACCGAAGTCCTCTGAGAAAAGAGCTGGACTCGGCTGCTGCTTGCGTGGCCTGCCCTCCTTTCTGATCCTGTCCTTTGGCTCCCATGGGCCTTGGAATTAGGAGTTTTAGCAGGAGTAGAGGGACCATTAGTCAGGATCTGGCTGGTCTGCTCCCTTAAAAAATTTAGCAGAAAAGGCACAAAGTCTTTCCGAAGCAAACTCAGAGATACCAGTTTGTCATGGATGTGGTTCTCCTACAAGGAAAGAGTACAAAGCATTAATATAAAGATGCCACCCGATGCTTTCTCTCCCAGTGCCCAGACTCACTGAAGTAGTGACTGTGGGATTGTGATGCACCATAAAAACCAACAGGACCTGTCAAAGCAGGTCACTGAAATATTAATTGATCTTAGTGCTGGTCAGAGATCTGAAACTCAGCCTCCACAGAAGCCATTTTGGCAGAAGTTTTCAGACGGAGTCATACACTTTGGTCTCCAAAACAGTGGAACAGTTCCATGGAAACATCAGTAGTACTCAGCCAACCTATGCCCAGGGAGAACTTGGAGCAACCATCACACTTAAGTCCAATATTTCAAAGACATCAATACCGAAGCAGCTAATTCTAAAAGAAAAATCTAAAATTTCATAGAAAAGTCTCACATCTGCAACTTATCGGTCCCCCATTTGTCTGTGAATGCCACCAGCTTCCACAGAGGGGTGCCAGAGCAACAACTCTTCCAGCACTTTGAGCCCTGCAGAGCCAAATACAAGACCAAGGCTGCTCTTCCATCTCAGTTAAATAATTTTGCTCCCTCGGGACCTCACAGAGGTCCAAATAGGAACCGTGCAACTTTAAGGTACACGAAGTTTATAATTAATAAACTTAAACAAAAAAACCTGCCACAGACTCAACACATTCAAAATCTGAACAGGTGGGGGATCTTACAAGGGTAAACCTAGACACAAAAGACTTCATGTTAGGTGCCTACTTCAAAGTTTTGTACACTGGGTAATTTTTCTTTTGCTCCTAAAGCCACAGCAGGTTTCTGCTTCCTCTCAATGGGATTCAGCAACATGTGCCACAGCAACAGAAGCAGCTCTCACGGCCAGCAATTTATTCCTTACTCATGTTAAAATCATTGCACACATATGCCTGTTCATTTATATTCACATCTCCACTAGATGAACAGTCAAGAGTGCCAACGGTATTTCTGAAGGACTTTTTTGTATGAAAGGAGACAGCTGAAGCACGGCCATTGCTGGACTCCCACAGCCCTCAACACCGATGCTGAAACTCATATTTGAAAGCATGAGACCAACTCAGCTTCCTTGACAAGCATGAGGCTCCAACACAGCCCAGATGACAAGCCAAGCAGGCAAGGCTCTCTGCTTCAGCACTCTTCCACTGAAAAACAGAACACAAACCCTGTGGGGTGTCACAACTTCTCACCAGCTCCAGACCAAAAGCTAGAGCAAGACGTACCCTACCATTTCCTCAGGTGGCCCCTCTGGGTTCAGTGCAGAGGCACAAAACCAATTACACTCTGCGCTGGGCACGAGGTCAGGTAGTTCTTCCAACTTCTCAGAGCACAACCTGCTTTCACTCATCTTTCTCTGTGCAAGTTGCCAGAGGTTTGGTTCCTCCGTGGCCAGGTAACAGCAACACGTCAACAGTTGCTGGCTGCGAGGCTCCCACTTGCTCTCCCATGCTGAAGCCACCGAGCTGCTCCCAGCAGCGAGCGGCAACTGGCAATTCCCTTGCAGGGGCAAACTCTTCGACCTGCGCAACCCCCGTCCACGCAACGCCAGCTGAGCTGCCGGCATCTCAGACTCCATCCCCTCCACAGGTCTGCTCCTGCGAGGCCCAGCTTAGGAGATGCTGGGCAACACAAAACGCGTGGTCCCTTCTTCCCGCTCAAGTTTAGGACAACAGGGATACCTGACTAACTCCCGTGGGCGACAGCAGCGAGGTTTG
>JAVFHW010062912.1:0-10627 GCA_032159205.1 Eurystomus glaucurus suahelicus
AATCACCTCCCTACTCCTGCTGGTCACACCGTTTCTGCTACAGGCCAAGATGCTGTTGGCCTTCTTGGCCACCTGGGCACACTGCTGGCTCATGTTCAGCCAGCTGTCGACCAACACCCCCAGGTCCTTTTCCGCCAGGCAGGTTTCCAGCCCCTCCTCCCCAAGCCTGTAGCATTGCTGGGGATTGTTGTGAGTGAAGTGCAGGACCTGGCACTTGGCTTTGTTAAACCTCATCCAATTGACCTCAGCCCATCGCTCCAGCCTGTCCAGATCCCACTGCAGAGCCTTCCTACCCTCAAGCAGATCGACACTTGTGCTTAATTTTGTGTCATCTGCAAATTTACTGAGGGTTCATTCAATTCCCTCATCCAGGTCATTGATGAAGATATTAAACAAGACAGGTCCCAAAACTGAGCCCTGAGGGACACTGCTTGTGACCGGTTGCCAAATATTCCTCGTCATGAAATCTCTAAAAATCTAAAGAAACAAACCCTGATTATGAAGATGAGATTACATTTCTTCTGCTTTAAAAAGTTAACAGATCTCTTTTTATGCTCTAGTAACCTGTAGAACAGTGCTCTGACCTACTCAGGATCTGACAGTGAATATGAAAAAACCAAAACACTGGCTTGTCTGAATTAAGAAATAAAGTATTTGGAGACACAAAACTGGGAGGGGTGGCTGACACACCAGAAGGCTATGCTGCCATCCAGCATGATCAGGACAGGCTAGAGAGTTGGGCAGAGAGTAAACTTATGAAATTGAGTAAGGGCAAGTGTAGAGTGCTGCACCTAGGAAGGACTAACCAAATGTATCAGTACAGGTTAGGGGCCAACCTGCTGGAAAGCAGCTGTGTGGAAAATGACCTGGGAGTCCTGGTGGACAGCAGGATGACCATGAGCCAGGAATGTGACCTTGTGGGCAAGAAAGCCAGTGGCATCCTGGGGTGCATCAAGAAGAGTGTGACCAGCAGGTTGAGGGAGGTTCTCCTCGCCCTCTACTCTGCGCTGGTGAGGCCTCATCTGGAGTACTGTGTCCAGTTCTGAGATCTTAGGTTCAAGACAGGCAGGAAAATGCTGCAGAGGGTACAGCAAATTGCTACAAAGATGATTAGGGGCCTAGAACATTTATCTCATGAAGAAAGGTTGAGGAACTCAGGGGTTTTTAGGCTAGAGAAGTTTGAGAGGGGATCTTATCAATGCTTATAAATACTTAAATGGTGAGTGTCAGAAGGGTGAGGCCAGACTCTTGTCACTGGTGCCCAGGGACAGAACAAGAGGTAATAGGCACAAACTTGAGCATAGGAAGTTCTATGTAAACATGAGGAGGAACTTCTTTGAGCATGGCAGAGCACTGGAACAGGCTGCCCAGAGAGGTTGTGGAGTCTCCATCTCTGGAGAAATTCAAAACCCATCTGAATGCTGTCTTGTGCAACCTGATGTAGGTGAATCTTCTCTGGCAAGGCGGTTGGACTAGGTGATCTCCAGAGGCCTCTTCCAACCCCTATCATTCTGTGATTCTGTGAGACGCTCCAGTTGAGACTGAGTTTTCTTTTCCTTTTTACTTCTGCTGAAAAACTAAGTAGACATAAGAAACTTCTTATTCTCTGTGAATTCAGTGTTAATTTTGGTTTGAAGGTAAAGTAATTTATAGGTACCATTTGTTAGGAGAGTATTAAGGTACTCCACCAAATCAGATCAATGCTAAAGATGGGAAGAATCTTTTTGGTTACCTTTTTAACAAGGCATCTTGTTTTATAGTGTTCCTTGCTGCACTACAACAGAATTTAATGCAAACAGTTCTGGAAGCTAGCTTTTTAACAAGGATTGAAATATTGAGTGTTGTTCTCATTTTAGAAAATCTAATTTGTGTGAAAAACAAGCTGACTTTCTTTCCAATGTATAACAAGCAATTTAATTCTATGTTCTTAATCATTAGGTAACCATCTTATTGTCCTTGTTTCTCTTTATTGGGGTGTCTTCTATTTAATTGCCTATCAAAATATACAAGTAAGCAGAAAGAAATAAAACATTTAATCAAATGTAATCAATTTCATTTTTTTTGTATACATAAGTTTAGAACTGATTCCGTAGATTGTTTTAATCCTACATGAGCACCTCATCTTTTCAAGCTAGTACTAATGAAGACTGGCTCCCTGCATAAAGAGTCAGATCTTGAATCCTGCATAGTTCTTCCACCAGTTGAATGACCTGAGAATTTTTCTGAAGCAATGAAATCTAACTGAAGCTGAAAAAGAGGAAGCAGAACTACATTTAAAAAAAAAATGTAATCAAGAAACACTTGTTCTAGAACAAAAAGAAGCATGTAAGTGGATAAATACTAAAGCATACTTTGATATTTGTCAAGTGCTCTTTTTCTGTAGTCAGAAAACTCATAGAAGATTGTAATTCTACCCCAGGACTGGTAATCTATCAATAAGTTGTCAGTTTCATCATGCAGAATCTCTATTACATATAATGTATGATCATGTATGCTGTGATTTTGACTTTGTATCACATTGAAGCAAAGAGATTGTGAAAAAAATGTGGGTCACATTTAGCAGATGCTGTCTGCATTTTCATGAATTTTAATGGCAGCATTGTAAAACAAAATGGCGAGGACCCATTACGCTTTCACAAAAAAAAAAAGGAAAGAAAATTTGAGAGACTTTTAGACAAAAGTTAATTAGAAACATCTTTCAAAGACTTGAGATCACACAGTCCCCTTTCTAATGGCCTTTGTTATGCTTTTTTAAAAGCAGTTATTATTGATTTGATTTTTTAAATTATCTTTAATGTATTTAAGGTCAACTATTCATCTTTTTATTTATTTTTGTAGGTTGAAAGGATCATATTTGCTATACTATTGCACTTTTGAATTGCTTATGTAAGCATGTGAAAACTCTAAAGATGCTAGATGACAGTTCCTGAATATTTATGTGTGTTACCTTGGCCCTCTCCCACTCCTTGTTTCAGTAGTTTTCATGTCTGTAGAATAGGTCTTAGAAAATATATATGCCTGGATTGAGCCACCAGTTATGAGACTGTGTTGTTTGTATGCATGAGCATGTGTGTTAGCATGCCTAGTGGGAAATAGTGAGTACACTTAGTGAGAAATTTTACTTTTGAAATATAAAAATCTTTCCTTCATAGAAACAGCAAGCACTTCAGCTAAGAGATGGACACCTTATTGTTGTCTTAAATTACAGATGCTCAAATAAACACTGTCTGGTGCACATTGTATAACAAGGGGCATTTGCAGAATGAAAGCTGGGCAAAAGAAGAAGTATGGAGTAGGCAGAAAAAAGGGATGAGGTATGAGACTTCTTGTCACCTTTGGTTCTTTCACATCTGGGCTACAGTCCCTCTGCTCCTCCCTTGCTCACTATTAAGTGCTGTAGGGATTAGTGAGGCATAGAAGCCTGTCTCGGATATTGGATACAATTATGTGGCCAGAGAGTTATAATTGCAATTGTAGTCTTCAGTGGAAGTTGGTAATAGTAATAATATATTCCCAGGTGTGCTTTTCTCTGACTCATTAAGATTAGTATTGTTAACTAGCAGCAGCACAATGTCAAAGTAAATGAGAGGGAAAAATCTAGTGGTCTAGAAATATGGTCTAGTGGTTACAGCGTACTTTTGAAACTGCAGAGAGGAGAGTTTCAACTCTCCTAGGTAGCTGCCCTTATTTTCTAAAAGGACAGGAGATGCAAGGGACAGTAGGAAGGCAAAATATATTTGAAAGGTATTTCATAAATACTAGTAGCTAGTGGACATAATATTTGACTTTCTAGTGCTCTCAAGACTGGAAAGAGTCTCTTGCTATTAGAAATAATAATATACTCTCTGACTGAAAATACTGTCAAGAATTAGAGGCCCTAGACATTCATCCCTGCCAAAGCAATGCTTGCTGACAGATTTTTTTTGTCTATGTGAAGATGACATCTCACTTGAAATCCAAACAAACAAGACTTTTTAAACTATGTTTCTGAGTGTCAACATTGTCATGAATATCTTCAAATCCTATTCTACAGACAGAAAGTTAAACTTTTAGAAGAAACAGATCAACAACTATCAGCTATTCACAGATTAGTTTTGCTGCATTATGTCTGATAAAACATATTGCTCGGCAGCATATCTTGAAAAATATTACTCATTTGTCTCTAAGCTTTTTAAAAACCTCAGATTCCTTTTCTCTTTCTGTCCCTTGCTGTACTTTTTCATATATCTTTGCAGTTTTCTTTGCTGTCTCAGTGCACACCAATGCAACATCAATTTGATGTTATTATCAAAGTCTTGGAAATAAAAGCTGCAGCAAGCTGCTCACTGGAGTTTTGATCTCTGACAAATAAGATTGTGTCAGTGCATCTAAAAAAACCTGAGTCCGTATGTCTGTTTTCTTCCCAATAGGGTCTTGGCAGGGATGCAATTAGAAACAGAGAATCAATCTGTCCTTTGCTGTCTGATTTCTGAAGAATGGTGCCGAGCAGCCAGGGTGTGAAGATGTGGTATTGAAAATACAAAGAAACCCTCGTGTTTTCCACTTTACTCACTGGTATCTAAATGAGTTTTATTTATTAAAGCATTAGGATGAGAGGGAGGAAAGACTGAAAGAAAGGGCAGTGGATTTTTTTTTAGCTGAATACTGGTATTTCATAGCATATTTTGTATTGTTCCAAAGGTACACCGTGAAAAAAATACTTATGCCCACCAGGGACCACTTATTTTCTTATTTTGAGAAGAGCTGAACGTCCATCACTATGTAGAAAGCCTTAGGAGCTGCAGAATGCATGAGAAACAAACCTTTTAGGTATTCTTTTTTTTCTCTTCCAAATGTGAGTTTTGGGACACAGGAGACAAAAATGTTGGCCTGAAATTGATTTTGAGGTTCATGCATTAGGCCAATTGTGAGATTCCCAAACCTATGAAGTACTTCTCAGTGCAGCAAACATTCTCATATCCACATCATATAACTTTTACCATAACTTTTACCTTTTCAGTACTCCTACTGAGGTTGCTGGTACTACTTGCCTTGGGAAACTTACACAGATGTTCAAGTTTCTGTAGGACGATAACTTTTGGTTGCATGAGGCTTAGTTTCAGTATAGAAAATCAAAACACCAATAAGCTACACTAACTATAAGCTGAATTTCCTAATGGACATATTGTGATTTAAAAATTACCATTTTTCAGTTTCTTAAAAAAAACAAAACCCCTTGCCAGACTATTTTTAACAGCATCAGCTAATGATCCATAAGTCACTCTTGGGGCTGCTCCTGCTTTATCTCCGTGAGTATCTCTGGGTTCAGAATCAAGACTTTGCAGGCTGGGCCCATTCTTACAAGTTTAAAGGACAGTAGCAGTCTTACAAAGCATACTTATTGATTTTCAAGTGGATAATAATTTTGATAAGTTCAGTGTTCTAAGAATCTGAAATAAAGCATACAATATTGTTTGTGTTTCTTTTCAATCCCCTTTCAATCTTTTCAATTTTTTTTTTTTTAGATTGCAGTACATTTGCACAGTGCTGCTTAAGTGTTATTGAGTATATCAGCACAGGTATTTCTGAGTGAAATAACTATAACAGACTGAAGTCCTCCCTGAGTTGTGCAGTTTGCTACATGAGAAAAGCCATAGGTCTAAATAACTTTTGTGTCCTCCCAAGTTTAAGCAAGCTCATGAGATGTTTTAAGTCAAGATAGCTCTTCTGTAGTGTGCCCTGGGAACTCTCTAATGGCCTAGAATTTGCACACTGGTGTCCCCTGCCATACACTTCTTTTCTCTCCAAGCCCTTGCAGCAGATTTCGCAGAGTACTCTTTGGCAGCGGAAGGCACCTACAAGCCAGTGCAGTGCTTGATGCAGACGTTTATGCTGCAGCAGTGGGTGCTAGTAAGGGTGGGAAGGGGATCTTAAGGTCCTACTAGTCTCCTCTTTCTTCTGTGAGAGGTGAGAGAGGATTGCTGGAGTAAAGGCATGGCTGGTCTCATTGCTGTTTCCTGCATGCCCTCACCTAGAGGCTCCATTCTCACCTGGAACAATTATTTGAGATTCCCTTATTTCTTCTCAAACCCTCCAGATGACATAAGCGGGATCATATGGTGTTTATCCTGTATACACACTGCAAATACAGACTTTTTTTCCTTTTAGTGTTTATAATGTACCTTTAACTAGGAATTTCCAAAAATTCTTATGACAGAAAGTGTTTACCAGACAGATGAAATGATCCAAAATGCTCCTAAATTCAAGAAAGGTTAAGGTCAGATTTAGTTATTTTTCTTTTTATGGGTTAGATATAAGGTAACAGCTGGGCTAAACGAAAGAGAAAATCAACAAGTAGATTATGCTAGAGCAAAGTTGCTTGATGTGTTCGGGTTTTTGTCCACTGAAACCACAGTATCTCTGAAGTTTGTAAAATTGCCAGACATTGTCATTAACATCTGAATGCTTATTGAAGGTGACATCGGGATTTTTACTGGTAACTTTCCAAGTGAAATTTTCAAATCTGAAATGTTCTCAATATATTCAGGATTGTTTATTTTTTATTAAAGCATTGTACTTTTGCGTATATATATACACAGAGATGATTTATGCATATGTAGGCATTCATATACTCAAAGATATACTTATATGTTTATGTGTTTTATATATCCAAACATATGTAAGCACTTATTTAAGAGAGAGGGACAATTCTGACTGTTCAGTTTTACTAAGATTAATGCATTGCTGACCAAAATGTTAGACAATGTTCTAGCTGTGCTCAGATGTGCACTCTGACTCCTGGTGTACAGCAGCAGTTCATTCCCTGCATTGAAAGTGAAAAAGGCAGTCATATGCTGACAATTATTAAAACAAGCAATAAAATGACCAGGTCAATAACAGCAAATTATATCATCTTTTTGTGATATAATGGGAGTCTAAAGGATGGGGAGGAGTGGAAGCAGGTGCCTGCCAGGAGAGGAAGAAAAATCCCGGCCCGGCCTTCCTCATCTGCCCGATTGCCACTGCATAATAAGTATGGGGCTCTAGATCATGAGAGCCTAGCAGAGGATGAGACAGGTGGAGGTTCACCCATAGGGCTGTCTAGGGTGAATCAGTCACCCACACGCATTAGGACTTCTTCCTCCAAGAAAAAAAGGAGGGTAATTGTAATTGCAGACTCCCTCCTGAGGGGAACAGAGGGTCCTATCTGCCGCCCGGATCCAACCCACAGGGAAGTCTGCTGCCTCCCTGGGGCCCAGGTTAAGGATGTAATTAAAAAACTTCCTGGTCTGGTCAAACCCACAGACTATTACCCACTTCTGGTTATGCAGATTGGTAATGATGAGATAATAGAGAGACGACCAGAAGCTATCAAAAGGGACTTCAGGGCACTTGGAAAAATGCTTGCAGGATCAGGTGCACAGGTAGTGTTTGCCTCTATTCTTTCGAGTATGAGGAAAAATAGTGGAAGGTTTGACAAAGTGCAGCAGGTTAATACTTGGCTTAAAGGGTGGTGCCAATGGTCTAGCTTTGGCTTTTTTAACCATGGAGAGGTCTACACGGCACCTGGTCTACTGAAATCAGATGGGGTTCATATGACACAAAGGGGAAAAAGGATCCTTGGTCATGAGCTGGTGGGGCTCATAAAACGTTCTTTAAACTAGATATGAAGGGGGAAGGGGTGGTAGCCGGATCAAACGGAAATGACCCTGGGATACACATACTGACATAAGAAGCGGATTCGCTAGCACAGATGAAGTACAATTGTACTTCACTGGGGGCTCCAGGCACCTTATCAGGGGCCCAGCTCAAATGCCTTTATATGAATGCCCGCAGCTTGGGCAATAAATAAGAGGAGCTGGAGATGCTTGTGGGTCTGCAGCGCTATGACCTGATTGGCATCACAGAGACATGGTGGAATGACTCCTGCGATTGGAATGTTAGACTGGAAGGATATAAACTGTTCAGGAAGGACAGGCAGGAGAAATGAGGAGGGGGTGTTGCCCTCTATGTCAGTGAGCAGATAGACTGCATGGAGCTCCACCTGACAAGCGAAGATGAAAGAACCGAGTGCCTGTGGACCAGGGTCAAAGGAAGGGTAGGAGACTTTACAGTGGGGGTGTGTTACAGACCACCCAATCAGGAGGACCAAGTAGACGAGGCCCTTCATAAGCAGATAGGTGTTACTGTTCGTTCACAAGCCCTGGTCCTCATGGGGGATTTTAACCACCCCGACATCAGTTGGAAAAACAACACAGCAGGGAACAAGCAATCCAGGAGATTCCCGGAATGCATTGATGATAACTTCCTTCTTCAAGTGATAGAAGAGCCAACGAGGAGAAGTGCCATGTTGGACCTCATTCTCATCAACAGGGAAGGGCTGGTGGGTAATGCTAAACTCGTGGGTAGCCTCCGCTGCAGTGACCATGAGATGATGGAGTTTGAGATCCCAAGGGCAGCTAAGAGGGTGAGGCTCAGCAAGCGTGAAACCCGTAATTTCAGAAGAACTGACTTTCACCTCTTCAGGAACCTGCTTGCTAGTGTGCCATGGGATAAAGCCCTGGAGGGACTGGGAGCCCAGGAAAGCTGGTTGACTTTCAAGGATCATCTACTCCAAGCTCAAAGGCATTGCATCCCTAGAAGGAAGAAAGCAGGCAGAAATACCAGGAGACCTATATGGATAAACAGAAAACTCCTGGCTAAAATCAAATACAAAAGGGGAATTCATAAAGCATGGAAGCAGGGACTGGTAACCTGGGATGATTACAAGGAAGTCGCTCGGGTAATCAGAGACCATGCTAGAAAAGGTAAGGCCCTGACAGAATCAAATCTGGCCAGGGATATTAAAAATAACAGAAAAGGATTTTATAGATATGTAAGAGAAAAAAGGAAAATTAGAGAGAATGTGGGTCCTCTCTGGAAGGATACAGGTGACCTGGTGACCGAGGATGTGGAGAAGGCTGAGGTATTCAACAGGTTTTTTTCCTCAGTCTTCACTGGCAACCATTCAAACCACACCACCCAAATCACAGAGGGTGTTGGTTGGGTCTGGGAGAGTGATGAGCCACCCAGGATAGGAGCAGATCAGGTCCGGGAACACCTGGAGAACCTGAAGGTGCACAAGTCCATGGAACCTGATGAGATACATCCACGAGTCCTGAAGGAACTGGCGCCTGAAGTTGCTAGGCCACTAGCCATCATATTTGAGAGGTCCTGGCAGTCTGGTGAGGTTCCTGCAGATTGGAAAAGGGGGAACATAACCCCCATCTTTAAAAAAGGAGCCAGAGACAACCTGGGAAAGTACAGACCAGTCAGCCTTACCTCTGTGCCAGGTAAAATCATGGAACAGATTCTCCTGGCAGCTGTACTGAGGCACATAAAAAACAATCAAGTGGTTGGCGACAGCCAACATGGCTTCACCAGAGGCAAGTCGTGCCTGACTAATCCAGTGGCCTTCTATGACAAAGCTACAGCGCTGGTTGACATGGGAGTAGCAACCAATGTAATTTTCCTGGACTTGTGCAAGGCGTTTGACACTGTCCCACATGACATCCTTGTCTCTAAAATGGAGAGACACGGGTTTGACAGATGGACCACGCGGTGGATAAAGACTTGGCTGGATGGTTGCACTCAAAGAGTCGTGGTCAATGGCTCGAAGTCCACATGGAGACCAGTGACAAGCGGTGTTCCTCAGGGCTCTGTTCTGGGTCCAGTGCTGTTCAACATCTTTGTCAGCGACATGGACAACGGCATTGAGTGCACCCTTGCTAAGTTTGCTGACGATACCAAACTTTGTGGTGCCGTGGACTCACTTGAGGGAAGAGATGCCATCCAGAGGGGCCTTGATAGGCTTGAGAAATGGGCCAGTGCAAACTGCATGAACTTCAACAAGCCAAAATGCAAGGTCCTTCACCTGGGTCGGGCCAACCCTAGGCACAAATACAAACTGGGTACAGAGTGGGTTGAGAGTAGCCCTGAAGAGAAGGATTTGGGGGTGTTGATAGATGAGAAGCTCAACATGAGCCGGCAGTGCGCTGGTGCAGCCCAGAAGGCCAACCGCATCCTGGGATGTATCAAGAGAAGCGTAGCCAGCAGGTCAAGAGAGGTGATTCTCCCCCTTTACTCTGCTCTTGTGAGACCCCACCTTGAATACTGCGTCCAGTTCTGGTGTCCCCACCAGAAGAGAGACATAGATCTGTTGGAGCGTGTTCAGAAGAGGGCCACAAAGATGATTCCAAGGGCTGGAGCACCTTTGCTACGAGGACAGGCTGCGGGAGCTGGGGTTGTTCAGTCTTGAGAAGAGAAGACTTCGGGGGGACCTAATAGCTGCCTTCCAATACCTGAAGGGAACCTACAGGAAGGCTGGGGAGGGACTTTTTACAAGAGCGTCCACTGGTAGGACAAGGGGTAATGGGTATAAGTTGAAGGAGAATAGATTTAGATTAGATCTTAGGAAGAAATTCTTCGGTATGAGGGTGGCAAGACTTTGGAATAAATTGCCCAGAGATGTTGTGGCTGCCCCCTCCCTGGAGGTGTTCAAGGCCAGGTTGGACAGAGCCTTGAGTAACCTGATCTAGTTGAGAGGTGTCCCTGCCCATGACAGGGAGGTTGGATTAAATGATCTCTAAGGTCCCTTCCAACCTAGGCC
>JAVFHW010062913.1:0-18025 GCA_032159205.1 Eurystomus glaucurus suahelicus
GGTTTATATGTCCCTATGTGCTCTACTGAATCCTGCCCTTAGTTACGTGGGTACCTCAGCAAATCTTATGTTTTTGCTCCACAAAAGCAAGTGGCCATCACTGACGATCTATAAGGAATAAGGAGACATTTTGTTGGGTGCAGAAACCCAAGCGGATTAAACCCATCCATGAAAACAGAGATTTGTAATAAAAATATTAAGATTGGTATGAATAGAGAGTGTAAGAGCATGTCTGGGTGTGGAAACACCAGAAGGAAAACCAGAAGCAGGGCTGTAAGAATGGCAGGTGTCGATAGCACCCAGGTTAACACATCTGCAAGTTCCCAGCACCCAGACACAGGGCTTCTGAGAACACCCAGATGGAGAAAGCACCCAGACTTAAGCAAAGGACAGTCTGCATTATGAGAAGATGACAGAAAGATAATGGACAGGACTGGAGTGTTAAGATACAGAGATAAGGAGCTAAAAAAGGAATAAATCTGAATGACTCACAGAACGGGCCAGGATGTCTCAAAAGAACACAATTTCTTTCCGTTCTTAAAAAGTACATGTTGATGACCTCAGCTTGTTGACCATGTGCTGAAGAACCCAGGGAGATACAGAGAAGGGGAGATAACCAGCCCCCCTCATCCTCTGCCCTAGCCAGACTCTTTGGACATGCAGCTTGGTACTTGTAAATAGGGATGTATGAGTAGAATTAGTTTTTTAACATATTTTTTAAACCTTTGCTACAGTATCTCTTGGACTTCAGCTCCTCTCTCCCATGGAGGCTCTTGAAGTACTGAAGGTCCTTTAGTTCCCTTGCCTCTGCACTTCAGCCCACATCTTTCCTAGTTAAATGCTGAAATGAGAGATAAAACTATTCACAAAGCCAGTCTATGTCCTGACGGGAAGGAGGTATCTCATGGAGGCACATGGAAATTATTCCTGACTGACAAATATGCAACTACCAAGTCTCCCACTTTGGAGATCAACTGCTGAGAATCTGATTAGTTATTCAGAGTACTCACGGAAGATCTGCCAGCTGTTGTTAATGAATTTAGGGGGTTTGGATGCCTTATACTTGGGAGGATATGGAGTTATTCTTGGTCATCAAGGACTGCCTCCCTGTGAGGTCCCTGTCGCTCTGATAGAAACGAAGCAATGGGACAGTTGGTAGCGACTGCTATTGCTCTCTAGCTGTTTACAAGCATTATAGTCACATCTCCTCCTCTGCAATTCCCCATGAGCAAGTTAAGTGCATTTGTGTACCTAGACTGTATTTCAACTGAGAAGTGCTACATGCACAGGCTAATGGGAAAATAGTCCCTGAGCCTTCAAGTACATTACCTGTGATAAATTAATCCCTTAATATAGGTATACATTTATGTAATATTTGCCTAAGAGTCGCTCTGAAATTCTCTTTGAATAATACACAATTAGATTTAAATGTTTTCCTCAGTTTTCCTTTCATGAGCATATTTTCCAAATTTTCTCTGATAATTCATTCCATAGCTGCATTTCAATTGGTTTGTAAAATTTTACTAACTCACAAAGATATAATTTGCATAGAAATGAAATACAGACAAAACTGCTGAAGAAAAACGATTTAAACTAAGTATAGCGTCACAAACAATTTCTTTCATAGGTGCTTTCAAGTGCAGTTGGAAACAGTCATTTAAAAAATACTATCAAAGAACACGCTGTACCAAGAAATGGTATATTATAAACCTGATTCAAACAGCCACATCTAAATTCCACATTCATATGGACTGAATGATTGACTGATTATTACTGGCATTTATTTCACAGAAAGAGGGCAGCTTAATAAAAGTGTATTATTCAGTCAATGGTGTGCTATGATGGATAAAGAGGTGGAAATCACAAACATTTAAATCCAACAAAAGGAAGAAGGCAAGGAAAGTAGTGAAAAAGAGGGAAGAGAATTCATTGCCAAGTGATCATCTTTGAGGCTAGCCTATTGATGGTCTACTCTAGCAACCAGACCCAGAAAACAGAATCACAGCCTGACTTTACAGTCCAAACCAGAAGGAAAAGCTACAGTTAATTTCTAGTCAATAATAAGATATCACACCATTCCTTGAGGAATCAAAGGGTAGAAGTATAGGGTTTTTTAATCTGTACTTCAGGGTTTAAAAAGCAGCACATGGAAAACTGTGTCTAGGAAAGAATGTACAAAGAACTCTTGGGCAAAGGAGAAACTGCTCATTCTTTCTCTTTCCGCCTATTTTATACCTGCTTTCATTGGTCTTTACCGTCAAGACAAGCCTCTGTTGATTAAATCTTGCATGGGCTTCCTAAAAGCAAATAAAATTAGAACAAACATTGGTCTTACATGCCAGGGAGCCAATGTCCACACTAGCGCATTGTATCATGCAAGCCAAAGGCAACCTTCAAAGAGAGCTTTAATATTACTTTTCTCCACATGCAAAATTCTCTACCTCACTGAGCAGGTGAACCCAGAACTTGAGCTATGCTCCTTTAGGTGTCTCAGGCCACCATCGCTGATCCTGGCAATTCAAAAAGTCTGTAGGGAGTAAGTTAAGGCTCTCACCCAGGCTACACCTTCATATCACCTGCTGTTCATATAAGACACGGCCAACAGCCACAGCCATTCTTTCTCTCACAGCTGGAGAGTTGAAGTACTTGGCAATCACCCTTCTCATCATTTCCTCCTTTCCCATGAGCTCAGCAGCAACCCAGGTGCTGAAATTTAAGCTCCTGCAAGGACCCCTCACCCCTCTTCTGCTTCTACCTGTCCTCCTGCCCATGTCCTTGTGAGGCACAGAACTGAAGCACACAAGACAATGAGGGGACAAGATTTGGCAATAACTCCGCTGCCAGGCACTCTGTTCCTGCCTGTCTCTTGCATGCACAAACAGTACTGTTCCACACCAACCAAAGCCACATTCTGCAATGGCGTGTCAGGGGTTCCTTTCTAGGGATGTGCTATCCTGATGTAGCTGCACATATTAGAACTCTCCTGCTCTGGAAAAAAAAGTTAAAAGATTTATCAGAAGTCAGCCACATGGATAGATAGGAGAGTTAAAGCAGCTTGCTGACTTTAAAATACATTCTAGTAAAAGCTTAGCATCAGGACAAGATTTGGGCCACAAGTATATAATGCTCCATCATACACCAAGGAATAGACCTCACTCAGTTGCTGAGAAACATCTTTGTGCAGAATTCATCACACACTGCTTTAGTTTAACCTGCCCTTAAAAGACAAAGAAAGCAACCTACTTCCATCCAGAATAAAAATACATTGAATTTTTATTTTAAACGGAATGAATTTCTATTTTTAACCTAAGGCTTTCAGATATAAAGAAAGCCTCTTACACAAGGCAGTTTCTGAACAGCAAGCACCAATCTCTTCCCAGACCTCAAATTACAGCTAAACTATGCTGACAGATCAGAGTAATTGAATAACCTGCAAAATGCAGTTCACATAAGTTTAGGAGTTTGCACAGTTCTCAGAATTTTTCTTTTAAAATGATAGAGAACATTTAGCCTACTTTCTGCTTGCAACTCCAGTGCTTTCTCACACAATGCTCACACAAAGGAGGTTTGGAGAGCCTGTGACCAGAACAATACTTCATGAATTCTTCCTGGAAGTGGCATCTTGCTAGTCTAACATTCAGTTTCTACTCCAGAGACTTGTTTTAATGTCAAAACAAAAAGAGATGCTAGAATTACACAAGTAAAAAGCTGTATTCATATTTATATTTCCAGTTTCCTCAGTCTTTAGTTTTGAAAACTATACTACCATAATAAATGCTTGTATTTTTAAAAAACACGTCTTACAGGACATTTCTCATGGTGAAAGAATGGAGCTGAGAGAGTTGAGAAAAGCAGAAACTGATAAAACTGGCAAACTCCATTGCTCAGTTTTGGACTCCTAACACTAACAGTGCCTGGTACCAAAAGAGATACTTTCGTGTACATTCTTGTAAAAATGAATCTAGCAAAGAAGTCCTGAAAGGCTTTGCCAACTATTTGAATCTTTGAAACAGTCCATTCTTTCAAAATTTTCTTGATACAGGATAAACAGTTGGAGTTAACAAAGCCTTTCCACTTGTTTCCTGCCAGCCCTTGCACTAGAACAAAAGGTTGGACTAGGTGATCTTTCGAGGTCCCTTCCGAGCTGGGCTATTCTATGATTCTATTAAATGGTCATTGTATACTGCTTTCTTTTGCTTAGTGGCTATTGATTTGGAAATCATTGCCCTCTGTAAGTCTTCTTTTAGGTGAAAATGAAAATTCTATGCCCATGTGGTCCTCACCGGAATAGCAGTTGTATGTCATCCACCTGTTCTCTCCCTGCAGAGGGATAGTGTTCAAACCAGGTGTATTCTGATTACACTACCAGTTAAGTCTGTGATAATATTTTACATTTGCTTTTCATGATAGCAAGTGGCCCAACAAATGGGAAAAGAATGAAGACCAAATGCCCGGGAGGGGTTTATTAACAGGTGTGTGAACAAGGACACATTATTTCAGTCTATTGCAAGTTTTTCATAAAGGGTCTGATGCTTTTATTCTACCGATAGCACACCTCACTCCTCTATCTCATGGTCATATTGTGAAGCTGGAGCCTGCAAAAATATCAGTTGAAAAGGCTTATCATGATCTCTGCTCTTCATTCAGGAAGAACATGGATGGACCAGAAGCAAAACCAGAGACACCAAGTTTTGTGTAGAAGCTGGCTCATGCAGCCCAATAGGGAGAATGACGTAGCAGCTGCTGTAGATAGACCATTGATTGACTCTGCACAGGGTCCAAAAGGAACATTATTACATGCTGTATTTTCCTGTCTACCTTAACTGCCTCTTCTAGCTCACCACACTTACTCATACAACAGACTCCTTCTGCAAGTAAAGCTACAGTAACCGTACTATTATCGCAGGACTCAAAGAAATCATAAGCCAGTTTGTTTTTACAGACCCAGAAGTACAGCAGCTTCTTGGTCATTTAGACCCATACAGTGACCTCAGACAAAAATGCACCATCAGGGCTATGATACTCCATACAATACAGATAAATGGAAGCAGGCACTGAATGTATTTTTGCTTGATAGAAGATTTTAAGCCATGTGTAGCTTAAAATTGTTCAGAATCTCTAAAAGTAGCACAAAATGTTCATGTTCTTCTCATGCGCTTCTTTCTCTACAACATAACATCAGGACTTCACCATATTCAATGGTATGTGAGTACAAAGAAAGAAAGGATAACTTCCAAACTACTCAGCTCCAGGAATTAGAAGCTGTGTCAGAAATAGGTACTGCAGGAATCATCAGCTAGCAACATTTTAGAAAAAGCAGAAAACACTAAATGTACCTGCAGCTTTCCCATGCCAGCTGCCAACACAAAACTCTCTCAACAAAACAGTCAAGTAGTGACAAACCTGTGATAGGGAGGCTGAAGGACATCCACAAGAACTCTTAGCAGCAAGGGAAAAAAAAGTCACTCTCACCATCTGGCCTAACACTACAGGACAGAGTGGAAGAAGCTAGTTTCTGCTCTTGGGCAACATTACTGCCCATTGCCATCCTCCCGTGCAGAGATAAGCAATTTTTGTTGCAACACAGCCCATGGTAGTAAGAAATCAGATTGGAAAAAAATCTCTTCTCGATGGCAACATAGTGTCACACTGCATTTCTGAAGGCTCTTTTGAGGTGGTTGGTTTAGGGTTTTTTTAAGAGTCCCATAAAATGCCCCTCTCTCAAGCCTACATATATAGAATTAAAATATGCAACTAGCTGTAAATTTGCACATTATAGTATGGGGGTGTTGAAGTTGCCTGCAGCAGCTTTGTAAGGCCTCCTTGCATGTAAGCACTATGATCCTTCCTTCAATCATCATATTATCAATCATCATCATATACCCAGGCATATGTTGTACTTACTCCATTGTACTCCATCTTGCATTTCAATGTACAGCATCCTAAGATCTTCACCATATGAAATGCTGGGACCTGAGTTGTGGGCCCCAGGTTAGAGTTGACCTGTGGAAGAGTCACAACCTAGCAGAGTGTTTTGTTTTTCCTATCAGCTTCAGGTTCCAGAGGCAGAACCTGGCCCACCTGTGTCTCTGTGGCTCCACCCTCACCCAGGTGGTCATGGTTGGGGTGGTGGATGAGGCCAAGGCTACTTTAACCAGAAGCCAATCAGTTGGAGAAGCTTCCTTTTGGGTGTGGCCTCTGCTGGGGTTGGCTGCATCTTGCTAAGCTCTCTCAGGGGTGTCCTTCCATGTGAAGGGCCACTGAAGGAGCCATCTCTGTCTGTTGTGTCCAGCAGGCGATGCTGGCACCACAGTGGGCAGTGGAGGAGCTGGGCCCACAGGAACCTATGGCAGGACTGTCTGAAAGAAGAATTCTGAGGGGATGCTGCTGAGTTCGGTCTTGGCCTGTGTGATCAGGCAACTGATGGCAGTATAAAATGATGATGGCTGAACCAGTACAACACCGTATCACACTTTCCTGCCAGCCAGTTACTTCTGAGACTGCCTGCGGCCCTACTACAAGTTCAAAGCATATGTTTCATCTAATAGGAGTGTCTAAGCAGCTAATCCACCATCCTTCTGATCATCTTGTTTAAGACGCTGAGAAACTGAACAAAGACAAACATAGCTTTCTAAAAAGAGGAAGAAGAGCAGATCATGAGTAGGCGTGGTTTTAACACAATTATTTTAGCCAGACTGGAGTCTGTATGCTTGTGCATATGGAGGCAAGGTCTGTTGCTCATGGTCTAGGAATCAGATGCTGAGGAGTATTTGGTATACTTTTGTGTCTTGCCTTTTCCAGATTTGTTCCAGCTCTTTTACTGAGGCCTTGGCAACATTGCTGGTTATGAACATTGGACTTAAGAGGTCTTTAAGGTCTCTTCCTCTCTGAATAAAGACAGATCCTTTGCCCACCCAGACCATCAGGAATAAATAGAGCAAAATCTATTTCCAGACGTGAGAACAATGTATCCTGCTAATGACAAAGCAAGAAGCAACAGCTGCAGATTCCTGAGAAAACGCACGTTTTAGTACATTAAATGGCCCAATTTTAAACATGAGATCCCCTGCATAGCTAAGGGTCTCTTCAGTCATGCCCCCTCCCCTTTCCAGACAGCCAAGTTTGGCATGTTCCACACTGGGGGTTTCTCTCTGCCATCCATTCTATAACACTCCACACCTGGACTGCCCCTTAATTGATAATGTAATTATCAGCATAGTCATATTACTTCACACTAAGCATTTTCAACCATTTATCACAATGTTGATCTTTATTTTAAATATAAATCAGGCAATCATTTATGTCTTTTATGTTCTTTGTATTTATTCAAGAATATTTAACTGTAGACAAAAGGTGACTTATTCATTATTCATCCCGAACAAGGCAAGTATGGCAATTTGAAAAGCCTGACATTTGAGCTTTTTGCCAACACTAGCAAAATTATATCCTTCCCATTGTAAATCAATGAAGTAGAATCATTGTGCACAAAAGAACTAAATTGCCTTGTCACTTTAATAAGGCCACCTTATATACAACCTTCAGCCAATGCCATTGTGCAGAAAAAGGGTGCATCCTTTGCCTCAGCTGCCTCAGATCTCGGTAGGCTTTCCAATTAAATGAACATCCTCTTAGTCTTTCACTCCACTCCACTCTCTCTCTTTTTTGAGAGGCGATGTCAGAATGTCATAGGCGTTACTTGCTATCAGTGGCATGCACACATCAATGCGAATTAACTTCCTCCAACTCCTGCTTTCTTTTGGCAGCCTTTTTAACTTGTTTGTCAATTCCAAAATGATGGAACTCCAAGAAAGGGGATTTTTTTTTTTTTAATTGTTTACTGGGCTTGGATAAAAGCTGCAAACAGCTATCTGCAAAACAAGAAAACTACACAAATGTGAGAATACTTTGACGGCAATGTAGATAATGTAAAATGGCAAAGAAACAACGTGTCCAATCAAGTAGAACACAAGTGGCGAACGCCAGCAAGAGAACAACTTTTTGTGTTCTCACTTCACATGTTAGGACCCTATTATTACAATCAGACCTGATTTTTCCCATCTAACCCCTTGAATGCGTTTTACCCTGAGAGTAGAAACCTTTAACCAGTCATTTCCAGGCTTTTAAATTACTGTCCAGAACATCTATTTCCCAATTGAACAACAGACGTCTGTCTATAATAGTCATATGCCTGCCCCTTCCTTGCAACCA
Source organism: Eurystomus glaucurus suahelicus (assembly GCA_032159205.1). Classification (NCBI taxonomy): domain Eukaryota; kingdom Metazoa; phylum Chordata; class Aves; order Coraciiformes; family Coraciidae; genus Eurystomus; species Eurystomus glaucurus. Next base: position 8,209 of record JAVFHW010062913.1, read on the forward strand.
TAGCGTGCAGAGGTTGAAAGAGTAACTTCAGCCTGGATTTTTCCCTGACTCAGAGAAATGAAAACAATGAAATAAAGCCGTGCATGCCAGCAGCCGAAACAGCAACATGCGTGAGTCTTGATATTGCAAAACATACTCAAAAGTCCGCAGCTTTGCAATTGTTTTGGAGTCTCAATATTTTGTCCTGTTTTGATAGTTAACTGAAAGGTGCATGGCAAAGAAAAAAACCCATGTAAGTACAGAAGCAGAAACAATATTCTTGATGTTTTTAACATTTCAAGTTTAATCAGAAAATGTTAATAACAAATGACCTTTTTTCTGAAGGGTATTTTAAGGAGACCAAGCAATTTTCTGTAATGTGGTTACCATAGTGATTGGCCCTCTAAAAAGAACAGGAAAAAAAAAAAAAAGATGTACATCTGTAATCAACCAGCTACTGCAACAACAAATGGTCTGATAAAGCAACACTTTCAGTTTAATTCCAAGCTGGAAAGATACTGGCTTTTGAGGTTAAGTACAAAATAAACTATCGATGGGTGGAAAATACGGCCTCTGGTAACTATTACAGAACATTTTTGATGACTCAGAAGGGATTTTCCTTGAAAAATACATCAGTGCACAGTAGACCAATTTTTTTCTTAGAAATTACTTCATCATCTGTACTGTACTGAGTCATCCAAAAAAAGAGCTCAGCAAGCACCTGAGAATGGTAAACAGGAACCTCTGCCTCCCCCACTCACTATCTCTTGCCTTTCCCTGAGCATCCCTGGTAAATAAGTGGTTAAGAGAAGTGCTATGCTTCAAAATATTTCCGCAACCAGGCTTACAAACTAACATTGCAAACATTTCAGCCTACCTGTTTAGGTAAGGTTGGTGTATTTAAGGTAGTTCAGGACAGAAATTTCAAATCGCAGAATATATAATATGACAGGACATTACAGAACATAAAATTAACATTTAGACCCAAAATTAGAGTTTTAAAACTTCAGTCACCTTCACAATTCTCTTCACTGCTGCTTGACTCCAGGCAAAGACCATGGACATGCCATTTTCCACCCTGGAAGCCTAATGTGACAGGCCTGCCCTTACTCAGAGAAGCCCTTGCCACAGCAGGATTCTGCAGCCTGAAACCATGTAATGGCCGGAACCAAATATCCCTCCCTTCATAACCTTCTAGGGCTTGGGACATGTCTAACAAGACCAGCACAGCAGTGCCAAATATCAGGTGACTTTTTCCTTTGTTTTAAAGCATCTTTAACCAAATGACAAAAGCAAAAGAGTGACCCTCTTCTAATTGTTAACAGTACAACATAGCAGCTCACTTTCATGAACAGGTGTTGGGCTAGTCCTCAGGTGGGACATCCCAGAGCAAGGGGGTAGGGGCAAGGCTCACCTTGGGAAGTCAATTCTACTCTTCCCTATGTTCAGTTGTAGGCATTTCATGGGATACTCTTTGGTCTGGATCTCCTCTGACACACCTTCAGCCCAGAGGCAGGTTCTTCTCCCTGGGGCTGGAACACCTGAAGTCCCATGCCCAAATCTCTGCTGTCCAGCTTCCTCTATAACCAAGGGAGACAGGCATGTACATTGAGTAATTTACCTGACTAAAAATGAAATCGGTCTGTGAAAATGTGAAATTAGGCTGTGACCTTGGAGGCCCAAATGTCCAGGTGCCAGCTACTGAGGAAACTGAGATCCAGGGACCAGCTGTGGGGCAGACTGAGTGTCTGAGCCCAGCTGCTGGAGGGATGCACCTCATACATGCATATAGATATACTCCCACTGGTGATTCCCCCATGCTGCTCAGTCAGAGAGGGGAGCAGGATGAGGCCATTGGTGGTGTACATGTTCATGCAAGTGCTCTGTGTGTCTGTCTGTGACCTTTGCGCTTGGCCACATATATACACATAAGTGGTGTGTGTGCTCTGTGTGCATGGTTCTACTGCGAGTGCATGCTGAGCCTTCCAACTTGGGTTGGACCTCAGGGCATGGAGCTATTGCAGCCTCGCCTCTCCTGAGCTGCTGGATCTGGCCCTATTTCTCTGATATAACTCATCCTAGTTCCTAAAAGAAAAATTCTGCTTTCTATGTTGGGGACCACACACCTGCAATTTAGAGTTGGGTCTTGTTGTATCTCACCTGTCAGCTTCTGCAAGCATCTTTATCAACGTGGATTCATGAATATCTCAACTGCTTCAGCCCTACTCCCCAGAACTGGAAGTGTTCATAGTCTGTGCAAACGTGGTTGACGTCTAGATGTGAGCCAGTTCACTTTAGAAGCAGCACGGCTACGTGAACTTTTCACTGCATCAAAATGAATAATGTCTATGTCATAAGAACTTTTTAACCTCCTCAGAGTCCATGCAAAGACAACTTTTCTGCTTCTGTGTACCAGTGAGTCTGCATGGCATGGCATTACAAGGTGTCATACCAGTTCCAGTTTTCACTCTCTCTGCCCCACACTGGCCCTCAACTGCTTAAATTATATCTTAGCAGGGGAACTCAGGCATGCAGGTCAAAAATGGAGCCACAGAACACTGTGCTTTTTCTGGATGATCAGCAGAAACGGGCAGCCGTCTGAAGTGGCTCTTCAGTAATACACAGGTGCAGCAAAGGGAACAGAAAGGAGGAGCTAAGGGCTACAATCTCACTGGGCTCACAGAGGGACCAGTATGAAACAGAAGCATGTGGAGCAACATAGAGGAGCAGTAGCACTTGGTCTGTGAAGATTTTGTTCCAAAAGCAAAAGTTTTTGCCATAGCATGGAAACTTTCTGTACAGTAGGGGGTTTAGGGGCTACAGGTTTCAGAGAAGATAAGGCTTACACTGATTTAAAATATTAGTCACCAGTATATCTATCTTTGAATATTCCACCTTTTAAAAGCCTATTTAAAAGACCGATAATTCATGTCCTAACCAACACTATCTTTTTGTAAAGCATTGCCATTAAAAAACTATTGCACAGAATCACAAAGCAGTTGATGCTGGAGGACACCCCTGGAGACTGTCAAGTCCAGCTTGCTCAGAGCAGTGCCAGCTGCAGCAGGTCGCTCAGGGCTGAGCTCAGTTGTGTTTTGAATATCTCCAAGGATGGAGACTCCACAACCTCTCTGGACAACCTGTGCCAAGTGCTCTGTCACCCTTGCAGGAAAGCCTTTTCTTACATTTAAAAGGAATTTCCTGTGTTTCAGTTTGTGTCCATTGCCTCTTGACCGGTGACTGGGCACCACCTGAGAAGCGCCTGGCTCTCTTCTCTTTGTAACCCTCCCTTCAGGTATTTACACACATTAATGGGATCTTCCTAAGCCTTCTCTTCTCCAAGCTGTCAGTCTGTCAGCTCTCAGCTCTCTCAGTCTGTCCTTATATGGGAGGTGCTCCAGTCAATTCCCCATCTTTATGGCCCTCCTCTGGACTCTCTCCAGTAGCTCCATATCTCTCTTCTTGTTGAACTTCACAAGGTTTTTGTCAGCCCATTTCGGGCCCTCTGGCCTATCAGCCACTCCCAGTTTGGTGTCATCTGCAAATTTGCTGCGGGTGCACTTTGCCCCATCATCCAGATCATTAAGGAAGATGTTAAACAGAATCAGACCCAGTGTGAATCCTCAAGGTACACTACTGGTTACCAGCCTCCAACTAGACTTCATACCACTGACCACCACCCTTTGGGCTTGGCCATTCGGTCAGTTGTCAATCCACCTCACTGTCAGCTCATCCAGCCCATACTTCTATGAAGATCCTGTGAAGACATCTCATCTCTATGAAGATCCTGTGAGAGACAGTATCAAAATCCTTACTGAAATCTAGGTAGACAACAGCTACAGCTCTTCATTCATCTACCAAGCCAGTCATTTCATCATACAAAGTTATCAGGCTGGTGAATCTATGCTGACTACTCCAAATCACTTTCTTATCTTTCAAGCACCTGGAAATGGTTTCCAGGATCATTCTACCACCTTCCCAGAGATCAAGGAGAGACTGACCAGTCTACAGTTCCCTAGGTCCTCCTTCTTGCCCTTCTTGAAGATAGGATTGACATTTGGTTTTCTTCAGTCCTCAGGCATCTCTCACAGTCACCATTATTACTCAAAGTTAATGAAGAGTGGCCTCAAAATGCTATCCGCCAGCTCCCTTAGCACTAATAGGTGCATCTCATCAGGCCACATGCACTTATGTATGTCCAGTTTGATAAGTATTTGCTAACCTGATCTTCTTCTACCAAAGGTAAGTCTTTCTTGCTCCAGACTTTCCCACTGGTCTCTAGGTCTCCAGATATCCGAAGGACAATCTTACTATTCAAAACTGAGGTGAAGTTCAGTACCAGTGGGATAGAATATTCTTGAGCTAGGAGGAGGCAATCCTTCAAATCAACCAGCCCTCCTGAACCCATTACCTCCACGTCCATCTCCCATAGGATTATTCCAAGCAGATCCCTGAAGAGGCTGAATTCTGCTCTCCTGAAGTCTGGGCTTTTTTATAAGCATTCTGGGTAGACAGATACCAGGCAACATTTAGTTTAGGAATAGAAGAAATTGAAAAACCCTCTCTGATTTATAGTGATGAATAAACATTTGTGACTTTGGACACACTAACAAGAGTCTCTCCCTTGATATATCTTCACATCTTTAAGGAACATGGGTTTCCTATATAATAAATAAAACAAAGAAACCCTGAAATTCACCAGGCAGGCAAGCAGTGTGATTGACATGGCTGTTATCTCATGAATACAAGTCAGTGTTTTAACAGCAGTCACATTATCTTCTTTTCCAGCTATCATTTAACTGACTTTAAAAACAACCATTTATTTGGATAAATGTTCAAAGCCTCTATATATTACTTAATCAGGCATTAATGACCAGTTTATAATGAGAGCATATCATGCTGCCAATGTTGCCATATTAGTTTGACTTTGATCTGATACTGCTCTAAGTTTGCCTGGATAATTTGATTATTTCAATGTCAAAATAGATTTGGTGCAAGTATATCATTGGAATGATTGCTAAGGTCTGTCTCTGAGAAATGAGTATCGATTATGGATTCATGTTCAACCACAAAACAAGTCCCAGTAATTTTTTTTAATTCCCAGAGAAACTTTAACTAAAATATCATGTTTTCCATTTTCCACAGGAGGTCTTTACACATAGACATAGCAAGCAACACTTTATAGGCATCTTTGACAGAAACTAAAAGGAATAATTTCAGAAGTAAAACTTCTGTCAAGTAGGACAAACTTGAAATCAATCATGCAGGTGAAGTGGCTTCTTTAGACTCCTACTGGAGGGCCAAGAAACACTTTCTAGAAATGTCTGAATTGACAATGTTTACAGTATCTTACCTTGCACCCATCCCTTAATGACCTTATCCAACTCTCAATTCTCCCCGTTATTGTACAAGCATTAGTAGCTTGCAACATCCAAGAAGAGTTTAGTTTCAGGTCAACATCAACCATCACCTGTTGTTCCACCTCCACCGTTTCTCCACTACTACTCCAGGCCAGATGAGATCAGAGAGCACAATCCTGAGGTCAGGCTCACACAGCCAGCCCTTTAGAAGCTTCTATTAGCATTGGTCTAACTGAAGCCACCTCAGGAAACAGTTCTGGGGAGATTCAATTCCAAACCAAAATGGGTAAATTCAGGTGTCCATGTGTATGGCTCCTCTGAGATCCCATTGCAGCCGGCTGAGATTGGGTCCATAGAGTCTTAACTATTTACCACGAAGTAGTTGCCAAAGCGTGGGTAACTGGTTGAGGCTCAATGTGGAGCTTAGGCAACATCGAACTGACCAAACATGGGTGTCTACTTGTAGCAGAATAGTGGAAGCAATGGTCCCCAGTCACTTGCAAATGCAGTGGGCTGTGACTCAGCAAGGCTAGCTAAACTGGTACGTCTGTAACTCCTGTGACTTCACAGCAGCATGGTTAGGGATGTGTCTGGGATGTCTTTTCTAAGGGAAAAAGAGTTTGAGTAAGTTGTTCACCCACAGAAACGTAGCACCATTTGAGATGTCTGAGGCATCTGTACCGGGCAGGTGGACAGGATGCTGGTTTGCAGGAGACTTCTGCCTGATTCTGAACTGGAGGTCAGCAAGGGTGTGGGGGCAACTGAGTTAAGCCTTGTGTTGGTTATGCCTTAGTGACTAGACCGGGAACTTGGATAATAAGCGGACATGGAGAAACCTGTTTGACCATGGAGCAAGCCTTCCCTTTGAGCTCAGGAGCTGCAGCTTGCAGAGACCCAGGATGCCACAGGAACATGGAAGGGACAGGTGACAGGTTACTATTTAAGATGGAAGATGGCAGACAAATTCCAGCTTTCTAAAGCAAGAAAAAATAAGTCATAATACAAGAAGACTTTATAATAGGCTTTGTACTTTTTGAAATATGGTAAGGCCAGAATTGGAGGGAGCAGGGCTTAAAGCTATCCTCCAGAATTATCATTTCAACTCATGTACGGCTAGTCTCCAAAAGCACAAAAATACCTGATGTCCTAGGTGAGGGTAGATCCCTTTGGATCACAGACTGGGATTTCTGAACCTCACTTACAGCTTTTTTTCCTCCTTAAATTCAGCATAAATATTTATAAAGATCAAAAGAAAAAGAGCATACTGGGCTAGCCTGCAAAGGCACTAAAGGAAGAACAGGAACACTGAGGAGACAGAGTGAGGTCAATCCCAGGTTTACAGCAGTAGATTGAAACAGTAGATTTACAGACAAGGGATTGGCTTAAGGAGGGAAGTCTGGGGTCACAGATGATAAAAGTTATCCCTGTTGGCAGTAAATACGATGTGCAAGGCAAGGGCAATACTGGAGCTCCAGAAAGAGTACAATTTACTTTTCTAGGAGGAGTTTGGTCTTTGAAGTAGGCTCTTAAACCTAATCTCTCGTGTCAGAGATGAAGCAGCATCTCACATAAAAATGATTTACAAATCAGAAATGTGAAAAGTCAGTTTCTGCAGTTCATAGAATGAAAAAACAATACACAGGAGAAAGATACACCTTGAACTGCTCATATTTAAAGAGAATAATGTGTACAATAAATAGCAATATTGAAAATGGGAGTATGAACAAAAAAAGAAGATAAAAGCAGCCCTGTTATGACATCAATTTACAGGGTTTTAATTTAGCCTGTGTCCATCAAATGAGGAGGAAACAAATTTTCTATTTGCCTCCAGTGCCCACCAAAAATAAAGACAGGTTGAGAGATTTTTTTTTTTTTACTAAGGTTAGTGCCATTAATTGTTATTGCAGATCTTTAGGCTTATTGGAAAAAGAAACAAAGAAATAATTGCTGAAAGAAGTTGGGAGCTTTCTTTCGTTCATTTGTTTTGAAAAAAGAAAACAAGGAGGCAGGAAGAACCTTTGGGAGACAAGAGGAAAGGATGCCAATACAGGAGGCAGCATGGGAGATGGCACTAAAAAAAATTCACCATACCCCTGAGCCACAGCTGAGAGTGTAAAAACCACAAAACCCCACTGCAGAATAAGAGTACCTGGCCAGCATTCAAAAAGTAAACTCAGAGGGGCAGGAAAGGGGACCAAAGTGCAACCCAGCCTTCTACCTGTGGTATTTTTCTCCTTACAAAGGAGAAAAAAAAAAAATTAATATAAAAAAAAAATATGGAATATATACTGTATTGTAAGATCACCATCTTGATCAACACAAAAAAGACTATGCAAGCTTGCAGACCAGATGTCCTCCCAGAAGAAGAGACACCATCTCAAAATCATGTGTCTGACCTGAAGGCATTAGAGCTACCATCAAACATGGGTCGCCCCGTCTTGACATTCCATCAAGGTAAGATTCATGGGGAAAGATAATATCTTTTATAACACCATCTGACGTATTTGGAGAAGAAAGAAAAGAGCTTTTAGGCACATAAACCCTTCTTCAGGTCTGAAGAAGCAGCACACTTCCAGCTAAAGACAGAATGAGCACAACACCTGTGAGTTTAAGTATGTTAATTAAATAGTTAGAAGCAGTTGCTACCCGTGGAGCATAGGGAGTCTTTTAGCAAAAGTGGAAGCCTAAGACAAAGGGGGGGTGGGGGGCGAAGAGGTAAATATTGGCTACGGAAGGCAGAGGCCACAACAGTAGTATAGCATAGCAAAAATTACAACGTGGAGAAGCCCAGTATTGTTGCCAATAATTGGTTGAAGTTGTGTAACAGGAAGAATAGCTTCCATCACTTGTTGAGCCACACACAAACAGCAGAACACCCAGCCTTTCCATAGCACCACAGCTCATGCCCCCAAGCATCTCTAAAACCAATAGAAGTTGTTATAACCAAGTTCATGACTTCTTCCATCCAGGAATTCTCCAAAATCTTTGCTGAAAAAAATATCCATCCCACTCCATATTTTTATAAATTAAAAAAAAACCCAGATTGTCTGCCTTTATGAGTACTAAAAGTCCATAAAGAGGATATGAAGTATTATCACAGGTCCAAAATCACTAACAGAATTCCCTCACAAATTCCAGAGAACTTTATTTAATAGAGTCACTTTAAAGTGGTGACCAGTATATTATAGACAAATGTATTATATAAAGGAATTATTTCCTTATTCATTCAGAATTTTTAGTAGATTTTAATAGTGTTAGGAATATTTTAGGAGCTATGCAGATGGCAGTCAGTGTGACAGTCAGAAGAAGATTCAAAATGCTGGTGTATAGTTTTGTGCTATATGGAGATGCAAGCTTTAATCATCAATGGAATTGTTAATATCTTTTTTCACTCTTTCTACACCATCTTTTGGCTTTATGCAAAAAAAGATATTGTTAGAGAAGTAAGACCCTCCTCACTAACCTTTGCTTCCAATACTTTAGTGTGTAAGGAAATCAAAGTGTGCTAGGATGGCTTGCTTCAGGCAAGGCATGGGCTGAAGACTAATTGCACCCAACCTTCCACCAGCTACAAATAAAGGCCAAAGCTAGACACAGAAATTATCTCCACACCCACATGGTGGGGCAATGGTAGGGCAGTGGCTACAGCTTCTACCATGAAAGCCTGGCATCAAGAGCTGGAAACATAATGCCCACCTCCCATGGTCTTGCAAGGACGTATTGGACTGCCCTTGCTCTACATAACTTTGAAATCTAACTCATAGCTTATATAAATGTGAACAAGTTCTGCCTATCATAAATCAAACAAACAGTGGCAAGGCAAGCCACAGCATTGCTACATTACTAGGGAGCAAGTGGTAGGCACTAAGAAAGAGAAGTCTTAGAAGGGGGATCCATTCTGAGATTCAGTCAAGTGAATCTATGTGTTGACATGAGCTGGGTGCCTAAGCTCCTATTACAACCAATGCAGAGATAGGGCTGGGTTCAGCTGCTTAAAAATGGGTATCTGGCATCACGTGAGATGAATTATATGTTCTGACTGGCCTCCAGGAGAGCAGTTTCCCCGTAGGTCCTATAAGACATCTGTATGAGGCTGACAGATATCTTAATACCCTAGGGCACCAAATTTTGCAACATATGCTTATATTTAGGTAGCTGGATCAAGGTCCACCCTAATCAGTAGAGTAATGGGAGCCCACAGCAAGACTGAGCTCCCCCTCTACAGCAGATATCAATCAAATGGCTGGACAGCTCTCTAGGCTCCACAGACTATATTGACTTGCTATCAGAACAGCTTGGACACCTAGCACACACAGAGGTGCCTACATTTAGGTATCTTAATTGCAGCTGAACTGCACAGTCAGGGCAGGATCCAGCTGCCTAAGCAGCTCAGGCCCATCCAAAAGCGCACAAATCATTTTTCTCAAACCCTTGTTTCAGTGGGACAAAGTTACAATCAGCCTGTCATCCTTTTTCCA
>JAVFHW010062914.1:0-10671 GCA_032159205.1 Eurystomus glaucurus suahelicus
AGTCCCCTCTTCCACTTACTGTAGACTACTTTCTTCCACTTGAGCTTTTTCAGAAGCTCCCTGTTCAGCCATGCAGGTCTCCTGATTCCCTTGCCTGATTTTTTGCTGTTAGGGATACACCGATCCTGAGCTTGGAGGAAATGGTTCTTGAATACCAACCAGCTGTCTTGGGCCCCCCGACCTTCTAGACCCCTAACCCACAGGACTTCTCCAAGCAGTTTCTTGAAGAGGTCAAAGTTAGCCTTCTTGAAGTCCAAGGTTGAAATCCTACTTATTGTTTTGTGCATATTACCCATGATCCTGAACTCTATCTTCTCATGGTCACTACAGCCAAGGCTGCCCCCAACCCCATGCTGCATCCATTGGTGTATAAGCATTTCAGAGAGGGAGTTAAGCATTTAGTTTTCACTCTTAAGGGGTGGTAGACCTTCAGGTTCACAGAATTACCAGCACTCTGCCCCACAAGTGCTGAGTTACTACACCCAGGTGCTTCTCTAGCAAACCTGGTTTTGTCCCCTTCCCCCTTCAGACCTAGTTTAAAGCCCTCTCAATAAGCCCCACCAACTCATGTGCAAGAATCCTTTTTCCCCTTTGAGACAGCTGAGCTCCATCTGTAGCCAGCAGGCCCAGTGCCGCGTCAACCTCCCCGTGATAAAAAAACCCAAAGTTCCACCACTGGCACCAGCCTCTGAGCCACATATTCATCAGATGTGTTTTCCTGTTCCTTTCAATATACTTCCCTGCCACTGAAGGGATTGAGGAAAGCACAACCTGTGCTCCTGATCCCGCAACTAGTCGTCCCAGTGCCCTGAAATCCCTTTTGATTGCTTTTGGACTTCTCTGCGCAACCTCATCACTGCCAACCTGCAGAACCAATAGTGGGTAGTAATCAGAGGGCCCTACCAGACCAGGGAGTTTCCTAGCAATGTCTCCAACCCAGGTCCCAGGGAGACAGCAGACTTCCCTGTAGGATGGGCCTGGTCGGCATATTGGGCCTTCTGTACCCCTGAGGAGGGAATCTCCTACAACAGTTACTCTCCTTTTTTTCTTAACGGCAGCTGCCATAACACATGGGGCTGGCCCATTCACCCCAGGTACCCCCTGGATGGACTCTCACTTACACCCTCATTAGCCTAGTCCTCAAGTTCCAGAGCCCCACATCTGTTGTGTAAGGGAGGGTGAGGGAGGCCGGGCAGAGATTCGCCCGCTGCCTCGAGCAGGGCCCTGTTTCCATTCTGCCTTGTCTCTTGAGTCCCCTCTTACGTGGTGACAAGACGGGAGGGGATCCTCTCCTAGTGGAGCCTCCAGCTGCTGCCCTTGCCTCAGGGATGGCAGGGTGTTGCTCCAATAATCTATCTCTGTCTCACACTCCCTGATCTTAATCTTTCCACCTCCTCTTTAAGCTCTGCATCGGCCTGAGTAGGCCATTCACCTGGCCGCACAGAACACAGGTGTTGTCTCCGTCACCCTCCACTCTAAACGCCAGGCTCCGGCACTCTCTGCAGCCAGAGACCTGGGTACCTGCATCTTTGTGTGGTACCTCCGTCCGAGTCACCACATTTCTTCTAACTGGTTTTCGCCCAGGTGGTAACCATAGCTGGTCCTGCCCGTGTGACCAGCTGCCCAGACTGCTGTGCCGTGGCCCCTTTGCCCGAGATTGCTCAGTGCTCCCTCGGGGAGATCTCAGCACGGGGGGTGGTCGCTGCGGCTGCGGCTTTGCCCACACCTCATCCACCGGTCTCACGAGAGCTGCCAGCTGTGGCACGGGTGCTTCCGCTGCCCGCGTGTTTCCCGGCCCCGGGAAACCCCTTGGCCTGCCGAGGTCTGCCAATCTGCCGAAGGACAGACCGGCTGCGAAGGGCTTCTCTCGGCGACTTCAGACGGCTTGCTCTGGCTGTGAAGCAGACGGCAAGAAATGCTCAGTACCTTGTTAAAGCTATTCTAAATTTCAAGCATGTGACACCCTCCTGAATCTTCCATGGCAACTAAGACTTCAATTCCTTCCTTATTCAGATTAAGTATGTTTCTTTCACATTACATGAAATGACCATTCTTAAATCTTAAGAGAAAGGGCTGTCAACCTTGTTAGGTGGTCAGTGTGCCACCCTTCCCCCAGAAGAGCAATTAGGAAAACACTCCTTTCCCCAAGTTACGTAGGACATCTGGAATTAATTAGACATTAAAATTAATTTCTCTGATCTGAATCCAATTATGACAGGTGTGAGGCTGCTAGTGATAGCTAAAGCAGTAAGTAAAAAGTCTAGAGGGAGGTCGTCATTTACTGTTATGAGAAATAGCAGCACCATTCTGGGACAGATCAAAAATAATAATTCAGCTGTGGAGGCCTCCTGGATCGTTTTGCAAGTCAATTACTCTCTAAGTGATTAGTTTGGAAAAAGTTATGTGAAAAAGGGAACAGGCCCTCCATTTTAAAGTTATTTGTATGACTCTTGTAAGTTGTTTATTTTCTTTATAGCCTTAGGTGGAATGAAATTAAGTGTACTTGAAGTGGGAATTATCCACATTTTTCAGCAAAAGCATCATCATGCCACACATTCACAGGGCTCAGGCTTTGAAGCCTGTGAAGCATTCACTTAGTAGGAAGCTTAGGCAAACCAGGCAGCCACTGAAGAAAGAGAAGAGAGTTTAAATACTTCTGGTTTTACTGCATCATGGAAAAACTGATCATTGATCTCATTAAGACGAAGAATTTTTACTGCAGAACCCCTGCTGAGTTTATAAGTTTGCTGCATTGACTGTAGTAACTGAAAGAGCAGCGTTGTCCCCTTGCCTGGGGATAGATGTTGGCCTTCGTAGCAAGGTAAGGAAGGTAAATTGGTGACAGATTCAGAGTATTTTTTTTTTAATGTACATAAGTCTCCCTTGACTTAAACAGATGGAGCATATAAAACAAATACATGCAACTTCAATTTAGCTTACTTGTAGAAACCCCAGTTCTAACAGCTACATGTGTGCAGGGAGGACTGGCTTATAGCTAGGGCCTGGGACTGACAATCAGAAGGAAGAAAACTTTTTAAAAAGGAAACTATTTCCTTCTTAAACTCTTGGTTTGTCCATGAAGTATGTTGGTTACAGGGGAACTTTCAAAAGCACTATAGCCAAAGATGAATAAATTATGCTGAAGCAGTCTAAAAATGTTCCCCTTAAGCCATTTGAAGCCTGCTTGACCATTATACAGCAACATTTCCCCCCCTTGGCCATGCTGTGTGTTCTCTAGCTGCAAAAGCAGACAGTGGGTATGTCTGCCTGGATGCAACTTTAAGCAACTGAGCTCAACCCTGAGCTCAAGCCCAACAGATCTGCTGCCAAGCCCAATGTCTCATCACATACCAAAGCAGCACAGGGGGCAGGTAACCCTCTGTGCTAATAACCTACTCCTCAGTAAATCATTGACAGGTCTTCCTGTCCATCTTTTAAAATGGAGTATTTAATTGCACATACACATTTCTGCATATACATACTCTCACATACTGATCTAAACACAACCGTTTTAGAGAACACTTAGTCTGTGATGTTGCCTTACAAAAGGGGATCATTGAGAAATGGGGCCACTTGGAAGGATTTCCACTCATTGCTGAGACTGGCCAAAGGCTCCAAGGGGAAAGTCTACAAACAGTCAAAGTTAATCGCTGCTGTGACCCCCAGCTTCTCAGCTATGGCAGGGCAGAGGTAGTTCCCTGTGAAAAGCCAAAGTGAATCCCAGACAGTTTTTAAAACCCCAGGGCACAGAGCACTGGCCCAACACTGCTGGTGGACCCAAAATCAAATGCTCAAATTCTAACAATTTATGTAAGATAGCTGAATGTACATTTTGGCTTTGGAAAGAGTTGCCTCATAATATGTGTATTTATCACAGACCTCAACAAGATCTTAACCTCACCTGTGGCTTTCTTGCATATCTATAATGCACCTGTCAGCAATGTGATCAGCATCTGTACCTGCCAATGAAAGCTCTATTTCCATGGGCATTATTTGCTATCCCTGGTCACTATCTGCTTCTTTCACCTTCATTTTTAAAAGGTTTAATTCTTCATGGGAAGGAAGCTTAATTTGAGCGTGGTGGTGCATCCAGAATGCATCCCTGTTTGGGCTGAATGCTCTTGATAGAAATTTTTTATACAATAGAAATATACAGAGCTTGCCACATCTTTCTGGAGGCACTGTTATAGGGGGGTGAAGCTCCAGGACGAGACGTTCATCAGGCAATCCTCAAATCATACACATATATCTGAGCTTACTAAGATCCTGTAGAGTAGAGTAGAGAGAGTAGAGTAGAGTAGAGTAGAGTAGAGTAGAGTAGATACTTCCTTAGCCAAAATGCTTGGTTCTAACCTAGACTGAATTAGTATTTAAAATCAATCAGGATCTTCTTTGGTTTTGCACTTCTATTTCGCACAATCTGTTGAACTATGAGGTCCCCAGTTCTAGATGCTACTAGAATAACAAAAGCATCACATAAACAAAAACTAACAGCAGTCTCAAGAGAGTAACCACAGCTTTCTGGTCCACAGGGACTACGTTACATTCAACTTCAAAACTGACAAGTGTTACTTGTTTCAGATGTTGAAAAAAGCTTACCTTTTGGTAAGTTCCTAACAGTCCATCCTTTCAAATTGTTTTCAGGCAATACTCATTCATCAATATTCTATTAAGGGTATCATGTGATCGCCCTCCTACTCTGGAATGAGGGCTGTAATTCAGTTATGTTTGTGGGAATGTAATCGCTTTCTGATAATGGCTCTTCTTTCCACAATGTTTCAAAAGAAAATAAAAACCAAGCACCTGGTAGATATATGAAGCATGACATGTTATGGAGCCATACTGCATGACTGGGGCTTCTTATTCCACATCTCTTACTTCAGTGCAAATCCACCTTTGCTGCTTTGAAGTCAAGTGCACATCCTGTGATGGTCGTTTAGTCTGACAAATTACATATTCCTCTGCTCTTCAGCCAGTGTCAGGGAAGTTTTTTACTACAGTATTTTCAAGACTAGTAACAGGGGGTTGGACTCAATGATCTCCAGAGGTCCCTTCCAACCCCTAACTTTCTATGATTCTATCTTCTCCAGTCTCCACCTTTGCACCCAAGGCTTTCCTTGCAAGAGGTATATCCGTGTTTCAGCAGTGAAACAATACAGTAGTGTTCCTTTAGAATTGCTGCAGTAGTACTGGAAAACACAAACCCAAGCTTGCTCAGCTTCACTGTGCCTCCCCCCAGAGATGCTCATGTTAATGAACTTCTAATGCTTTAGTTGGCTGTTAAGAGTGCTGTGTGCAGCTATTTACAATAAAAATGTGAAATGCAACACTAAAGATCAGAGCAGACTAAGTGTGTTACACCTCCCTCTGGCATTACTGACAGCTTTATTCAGCACTCACAGTATGCATTGACAACGTGCCCATCTCTACACCTTGCCTTACAGCGAGCAGTGCAAAGCTCAACATGTTACAAGATCTTAAAAACCTCCTCCGCTTCATAGCTTGTCTTGGGATTTTTTGGAATGCCACCTTCTGCCCCAATCCAAGTCACGCTCTCAGAGTACAATCTTGCTGGTGAAGGGCAAGGTGAGATCAGGTCCACTCCACTGTGCAAAAGTTAAAATATGCTGAGATTCTGAGTAAAACAGAGAAAGCATCTTGTTGTTTTTTTTCTGAAGTGCAGAACTAATATGCATTTATAAGCAGGTAATAGGGATTTACTAAATCTATCATTTATTATTATTGATACTCCTTCCCTTGAGTAATATTTAGATCACTCTAAATCATTCTTTCATATTTATTCTACATAACTACCAGACCATTTTATTAGAGTAAAACAAAAAGTCATAAATGTCAATATGAACCTATTAGTTGTATGAACTAAAAAAGAATAAATCAATCCAGCTTCATGTACTACCCATGTATTTATTTGGAGCCAATTTTATCTCTAACAATCGTACATGACAGACTCCCAAAATCAATACAGGTCAATCTTCCAGTTTGAAACAAGGCTACTGTGTCAAGACTGCTGGTTTCTGACAGATCTCCCATAGTGAAAGAATGAATGCTAAATCTTTTTTTTAAAGATTTTTATTAAAGAATATTCAGTAATTTGTACCAGACAGATTTATCTAATCTCATTACTGAGTTAAAGTGCCATCAGTCAAGGCAAACACACACTGAAAAGCATATTCTCTACGGCTTAATCTGGTGAGGTCTTGTGAACTTTGTACACACAAAAGTCATGACATGCAAAGCCCCATCAAGACCATAACACATCCACCAACTACATTTTTAATGAAACTCAAGGTGTCTGTATATCAAGAAATAGCAAGTTCTGCACACATGAAAATAAAAATACAGCTTGTACAACCAAGTGCATATACTCACTGAATAGTAGTGACATCACTCAGTAAAGTTGACTTTGTGCTTCACAGCTAAACTCCACATGGCTCAACAGTTTCGTTCACTGAACCACAGGGGTCGACAAGTCTTTGAATGGCACTCATAGGCCTAAATGATTATACTGTAATACACCAGTAAGACTGTTTATTCCATTTTTCATTGTGATGGCTCAAAAAAGACAATTCTATTATTATTATCAGGATGTATTTTCAAAACCTTTTTACAGGATAAGTGTTTCACCATCAGTACCGTGCATTGTCCAGCCTGACTACAAGTAGTGGAACATGACAAATATGCATATATTGCAAAACAGTTCTAATTTTTATTTGTAAAACATGAGTTTCCAAGCAGATTTAACAAGAAATTTTATTCACACCCTCACTCTATTTCAGACTTTTTTTTAATGCCTGTGCCTATTAACTAGTCCTTTATTTCAAAACAGAGTTCTAGCATAAATCACTCCTCTCTTTAATACTTACTGACCAAAGTAATCTGTATTCCCACAGCATTTAAATTGAGAATTATGCTGTTCCAAATATGTGTTGCATAGTTGTCTGCATTCTATTTTGCAGACACCCCCTGGCACTTATTTCAATAAGCCAACCATCACTTCACTGATATCCCACAACTTTCTCGCAACCAAATCATCCGTGGCTTTGGGCAGGAGTTCCTCCTCTTTGCAGTCCCCAAAATATTTTCCTGACACACCTTCAACATCAGGAGAAGACGCCAAATAAATAGAAGTCTGGGCTCCTTCCAGAGGTGTTTTGAAGAAAGCCCAAGACACCAGGTTGAACAGAGGTTTTGCCAGCAAAGGAATGTTCACATATCTGCCTAGGTTTGTTCTGACAATCCCAGGATGAAGTGAATTGACGGTGACTCCTGTCCCTTCTAACCGACGGGCCAGCTCCCTTGCAAATAGTATGTTAGCCAGTTTACTCCGACTGTAACAAAAGCTTTTATTGTAACTTATTTCACTGTTTAAGTCTTCAAAGTTGATCTCTCCGTACTTGTAAAGCTTTGAGGATACTACCACAATCCTGCTCGGAGCAGAATTTTTGAGGAGGCCCAGAAGAAGGTTGGTGAGCAAGAAGTGACCCAAGTGGTTTACACCAAATTGCATCTCAAAACCATCCTCTGTCTTCATGTACGGACACTGGAATACCCCTGCATTATTTATCAGAACATCCAGCCTTGGCTCTTCCTTTAAATAGGAAAGAAAAAAATCATTGTTTCAGAATTGTCATGCAAAACATACTATTATGCGTAATATTTCTCATTGGCCCTTGTTAGAAATCACTTCAGTCCTAGTTTTCTGAATTGTAACTTCCTCATGTTCTCTTCAAGCATTGCTGAAAAAACCCACAACATAAATTGAACTACCACTGAACTGAGTACCTGACCCCAGCAGGATGTAGGTACATGAGGGTAGGTCTGTACCTACTTTTAACACAGGCGGAGAATACAATCATCTGCTTCTCCAGAAGCAGCTTTTTCCGTAGCAATTCAGCAATTATTTACCTTTGTGATGCATTTTGTTTTCCTCTAAAAGGTAACTTGTTCATTGCACTGCAAAAGCAGACACATCACTTTATGGCAAACCTCAGCTGTAGGCGAGGGCTTTACTGTGCAAACGATGCGCAAATACAGAACAAAAAGAGTTAAATAACCTCATGGTTGAAGAAAAAAAATATCAAATTATAGATCCATCATCTCACTGGGGAGATGTCATGCAAAACTTTGCAAAACAGCGTTCTCTGGAATTTAAACACCACCTTATTTTAAAATCACTATACTGTGCGGCGTGGTGACAACTACAGAGCAGAATTCATTATAGAAAAGTAACAGTCATGGTCCTAAACTGAGCAGGCTTCATACACCAATTTGAGTCCAATAGGTGTACTCAAGAGCTCAGGCATGTCTGCAGGACTGTGGCTTGAAATTTTTGTGATTTGCTCAGCACACCACAAAGACAGTGGTATGAATAACTGACTATCTGAAATAGATGTATAATACCTTATGTACTTCATGCAGCAGCATCCACTCAAAAATTACGAGCTCTCCAATTTACCCAAAACGGTAACTTTTTCCTAAAATACAGATTACAGTATGATGCCTATATAATCTCTGAATTCAGCACTCTCACACACCCCTCACAAACGACTGTGAAAGTATCACACAAAATTTATGCTTGCATGAATCTTAAGCAAAAGTATTTAAAGAAAAAGCAGCATGAATGTTCTTTGCTGCTAATTCTTCAAACCCAGTGCATGGACTGTAAGGCAAGCTGAGATCATTTTAGGTCCTTCTGATGATAAAAATAGAAAACCTCAAAATTAGTATTATACTATTTGCCTTTTATTTAATGCCATTAGCAGCAAAGATACAAAGAAAGCAAAACCCAAATCTGCCCTCAGAATTCAGTTAACGATGCTGGCATTTGATCACACAAAACATCAAGTACTCCAACCTCAACTGATTTCCATGGGACTTGAAGTTACTCAGCTTTTCATATAATTGGGTCCCTGAGGCATGATCCAAAGAGCATCAAACTCACTTCTCTTCACTCAAAGGGACATAATGGTTACTACCAGTAAACAAGGACAGGACTGAAGAAGTACTGACTGTAGATCTGTTCACTGAAGTGCACTTCTTTCTTCTTAGGGAAAAATACTGCTTTAGAAAATTTCTGTAGCATCTGACTGGAGGACTTATTTTGCAAGACTTAACACTTCTAGAAGCAACACCCCTACTTGTGCTATTTTTTGAGACTCCCAAATTTAATAATCTAAAGTAATGTGATTAGTGCTAAGCAGGCAGCTATTAACAAATCCAACAGACAGTGGAAAACATTGTTTCGACAGGCAGTGCTATTCCTTGTAGCTTCTGCGCTCACTTCCATTTTTCCATGGAGCCCTCCAGCATTTCTAAGTCTTTTAGTTTTTGCAGTGAAGCAAAGGAGTGAATGATGTAAACCCCTGCAGTTCTGGAAAGGAAAAATCCCACAAACTGAGTTAGGTAGAGGGAATGCGTTGTTCCCCCATCCTGTCGATATTTCAAGTCTCCATCTCAAATAAAACACATTAAAAAACCCGCAGTGGCTCCAAAACCGTGTCACAGGTTAGAGAAGATAACATGAACATGTGCACAACAGCTCTTGAAAGTACTACCTGAACTCACATCCCTTGTCATTCAGCTGCTTTTGAAATTATTTTGAAAATGAGTGTTACGATGTAGGTGTCAGCAGCACTCTGCAGATACATGCACCCTTTTCCTCCACCCATTTCTCACTTAAAGCCACTTGTACTGGCTTTACCAGTAAAGAGAGGCTAATGCACTATTAAATATATAATTTTCGAAAGTTGGGCAGTATGTTTCTTTTCTAGTGTTTTTTTCTGCACATCATTTTGTAGATGTCTATCTTCCCAGAACACTGAAGCAAGGTTAGACCTCATCACTGGATTCTCATCTATGAGTGTACACAACTACACAGAGCCCCACTAGAGAACTTGACTTTTTCCAGACATAGTTTTAGAAAATCTGTTTTAAAAATTGATGCAATAAAGTCCTTCTCTGTTTTTTTTTCCCCTCTCACAACAGCATCTGAGCACCTCTCAAGAACAAGTTCTCTGAGCAGCAACAGAACTTACTAAGCCTGGATTCCCATGA
This sequence comes from Eurystomus glaucurus suahelicus, assembly GCA_032159205.1. Lineage (NCBI taxonomy): Eukaryota > Metazoa > Chordata > Aves > Coraciiformes > Coraciidae > Eurystomus > Eurystomus glaucurus. Next base: position 10,075 of record JAVFHW010062914.1, read on the forward strand.
CTTTGTGTCTCATGGCTTGAGTAGCTACATGCGGTAAGACAGCCCCAACCTACGCTTTTTATGGGAATGGAGTAACACCTCCGACGGTACCTCCCTCTGCTCTCTGGAGTCTAATAATGCCGATGAACTCATATAGCAACCTTTCTGTCAGGTGAATCCACTGGATGTCCCTGTCCTCCTTAAACTCAGGTTTTCAGGAAATCTGTGGAAACTTTATATATTTTAAAATGTCTATCTACTACATGCAGCTAGTACTGGCCACGAAATTTAAAATGAGGGGAGCCAGAACTGTCTGGGCAGTGGCAGAAGGATGGCTGGAGCTGTAAGCAGTGCACTCATGTGAATTTCTATTTCTCTGGATATGAGGTTGAGCTGCAGCATTAATTTCAGACAACAAAGGCAGGTTACTGTTAAATCGAAAAGAAGGAAAGGAAGGCAAATAATTTATATCATAGAGAAGCAAGTGTGTGTCTCCTTTTCAGAACAGAACGGTACTAGAATCGTCTGTACTATGATAACAGCCTAAACCAGCGTGAAATTTACGCTTCGAGAGGCCAATTTAAAACCACGGCCGACTAACCGACAACCCCCCTTCCA
>JAVFHW010062915.1:0-49684 GCA_032159205.1 Eurystomus glaucurus suahelicus
AAAACAACAGTTTAAATGATTCATACTGAACAGAAATTGAATTTCTTGGGTATTTAAAATCCATTTTAGATCAACTGAGTTTGTAGAAATTCCAGTGGGATATTATGTCAAGGTCAAAATAAGGAATTTTTTTTAATTATAATTCTATGTTATTACTAAAACAATTTGGTGAATTTTATATGAATTAGCAAATAGTTTAGTCCACCTGAAATGACTTTTTTGACAGATCCCATGCACATAAAAATAAGGAATTAGATTTTCAATAAAAGTGTGAAGAAAAAATACACAGTAACCACAACAGTTTACATCACGCCTTTTGAATAACTTGAGTGAACTCTGACACGCCATCTTAAGAGCAGAAGGGGCAGTTGTTTTATCTCTATTACTGGCTAATATCTTCTTCTGTAAAAGCTGATTCTTCACAGTATTACTACACAGAAGGCACATGGATAGTTTCTGAGCTCCTCAAAGAAAGATTGCTTCGCTCTGTTATAGCAAAACATTTTCCATTTCATTATCCTAGTCAATGCTGTAGAAGAGAACATGCCAATGTGGCAAACACCACAGGGTCAATACATAGTATAGCTGAAAAATGCTGTGAATTATAAGATCCATGGAAAATTATGGAAAAAATATTTAAAAGCAATACAATTTTCACTTTTTTTTCATATAAATACTTTCACACTGATCAGCTCGAAGTCACAGATAAAAGAATCCTGAATTCATCAGCATCTATCCATTCCCTTAACTGTTTTCAGTGGAATATTTATCATTGCCACTTATCTACAGCTAAATGTGTAAAAGATGTGGAAAGAACAGAGGGAGAGGAAAAATTAGCTTCTCAGTCTCCTCATTGAATTAATTAATTACTTGCACTAATACTTTCAGCACATCTGTTACTTAATCAATAATTTATGAATTTTTATTATCTAAGGCTTTTCTTTTATGAAGTATTTGGTGTTATTCCTTTTTTTTCTCTCTCTTCTTCTTTCCTTGACACTTGGAAACTTTTCAGCCTTCAGTTCATTATGTAACACACAGAGTGTGCTGGGACTGAAGCCTCTTCATGGTCCTAAATTAGGAAAATATGAAAAAGCAAGCTACATACTTATTCTACAAGTTCCAAACACCTCATTAATCAACATCTGCTTTGTTCACAAATGGAAATGCAAGTGAAACTTTTGGCCCTTGCTGGATCCAGCTTGGGTGCAAATGGGAAGACTCTACAGCAGCTCCAGGACAAGACTCCTCAGCAACATCAGCTAATTGAACTTTTTAGGTTTAGCTGACATTTAAGTACAAGGGAGGAGGATGGAAACAAGTTTGTGCAGAGTCCTCCTCTTGCTGCTGCCAGGCTAAAAGAGGAAATGAAAGAGATGACAGGAGTTATGTTCTAAAAGAAAAAAACTAGTTTCCACTTTACAAGTTAAACTCCAGAAAAAACAGAAGATTGAGATTACTGATATTTTCTAAAGAAAATTGTTCTATGGAATAATGAAGGAGGGTCAGGAAATGCAGACTGATGCACCAGGGCCTTCAAATACCTCCACTGGACATCACATTTTTAATTTAGACACAGTAAAACGTAATCCTGTGATACAAAGTAAGACCTGTGCTTCATCAATAATGATTATATTTTTCAGGCTAAGGCCTCTGACCAGTGAGTGATCACATCAGAGACATGCCTTTATGTGCAAGGCACATTTCTTCTCCGTGTATTTCTGTAGCTGCTCAGACTTGGCATGTAGAAACCTAGAACAAGATGAAGGCTTGGCCAAAAAGATATTCTTTGCACTCTTTTCTCTTGTGACATAGTGAATGCGAGCGGTCCTGCTGGCCAATCCCGATGTCTCATTATGCTGAACTTTTAAAGAGAATAACAGTGAATAGAAGCAGGTTTATGCTTTTAATCATTCTAAAAAAAATGTTGAGAATTTAGAAGCATAAATACAGATCACTTTTGTTCTGCCTCCTCAGATTTCCTTCCTCTTTGCACCTCATGATTTGATGTGGGCTTCTTCATGCTACTGTGGAAAAGTTCTACTGCTCACCGTGCGTACTGTATCTTGCTGTTAATTTTCCTCATGTGTTCTTCTTCAGTACCTTCTACTGGTTATTTTTCACTAGTTGGAGATTTGTCCAAATCCCTTCACTGTGTCAGCTGAACAATCTGCAGCACTTTTGACATCCTGTGTATGTATTTGCCTCTCTAGTCATTCTTCTTAGCCTGTATTAGTTTATTTCTTTCCACAGCTATTCCCGTACTTCTCCTTTCCTGAGGATTATAATTTTAACAGTCTTTTCTGTCTGTTACTACTTAACCACACTGGTATCCAATGCTCTTTTTAACTATTCACACTTAATAGGATTAATTTCCCTTGTGTTCTGTGTGGTGGATTATTAAGTATTAACTGCTTTTCTGCAGTAGATGGCATATGCAATTCACTGTAGAATTTCAGTTAACATTTCTGCAGCTATTCTGCATTCCATAAAAACCTTTGCAGCATTAAAAATAGGAAAGAAAGAGTAATTTTGAAAGATCCCTTGACTGTAGGCAAATCCTCTCACTGGGGCCTTTTCCATTCCCATGCTGGATAGTACCCTTGGAAAGGTTTAGGGCTTCAAAAGTGGATGCAGGGAGCAGTAATCCTCCAAGCAACACCTATTATTGATATTAATTGTTGCTACCATATCAACATTAGTAATTACTGGATAAGAACAAGTCACACAGTTGAAATGCACTTCCCGAAAGGACTTGGATGCTGCAGTTATGAAGATAATATTACAGAGTACATTAAACAAATAGAGCAGAAAACATTGCCCAGTACTTCCTCAGTTACAACGTAACCAGTATGCCTGGCTGATATGGAAGGAAGTTGTTCTAGGTTTTGACTGTCTCCCATTAGTAATGACTCTGTGAGAATTTCTTTTCAAGAGGAAGAAGTGTAAGCTTGGGTTTCGGCCATATTCCATTTCAAGCAATTATAGTTCACTTACTTAGAAAGTCCTTTCAGTGAGGTATGTTCATTTTCTTCATTTTCTGTCTGTGTTTGGTGTCAGGGCACAGCTTTAAAAAGATTCTGTATTCTATCTTTGAGGTGAGGCAATTTCTTTATGTAGCACTTTGGGGTCTCTATGGACAAAAGTTACCTGGTACTGTAAATTTAAGTTATGCTACAGTTCTGATAACATGATTTAAAGACAGCTAACAGTGAAATGTTATCTTTCCCTGCAGCCTCCTGCCAGGAGGGTTTGCATGGCCTGCAGACAGCTGTGGGTGTTATTATAATGAATTATCTCTCACCTAGAGAAGCTACAAAACCATGCACATTTTCAAGAGTTGTTCCTAGGGTTATAGTGTCTATAATTTCAAAATAGGACCGAATATCTAAGGTCTATGGACATGCCTCCAACTAGAACATCAGAAAGTATCTCAAAATCAAGCCTTACAGAAATCATCTGCAGTAGACATGTTCTGTATCTGAACTTACCACTGATGCCAGTTGAAGATGTCCCTGCTCACTGCAGGGGCTTGGAAGATGATCTTTAATGGTCCCTTCCAACCCAAACCATTTGTTGATTCTATGAAGTTACTGCTTAGATTCATGATGCAAATCCACAGATTTGAGTACAGCTCCATATGGATTTTCCAAGGGCTGGACCTGCAAAATTAAAGTAGCTTGCTGCGATCATTAGGTTTTAGAATGGGAATAAATCTGATCTATGGCACTGAAATTTTGCCTATTTTGAAATAATATCCATCAATACGTCACTCAAATTAGTAAAAAAACTTAATCACATGGATGGTTTCAATGCAGACATGAAATCATGTCTGAGCAAACTGCTGACTGGCACGTACAAGAACATCTTCCTTGAGAAATGATGCCTTTGACATGATAAAGATCAAACTTTAAATGAAACTCAGCTGTGCTTGGGATGCTGATAATCTGTGCACTCCTCATGCCTTCCCAGTGTGTAATACTGCTATAAATCAATAAACTTTCTTGGAGCCTGATTCACTGAGCTGTGACATTTGGTCTCTTTGCAACTCAGACAATACCCTGAGATATTCAGTAACTGTCCTGGTGACACTTAGAAGATGGATTTCTTCATTTATGTGTGATGTCTTGAGCATGTGTACATCGGGAGAAATGTATCTTCTTCAGCATTATTCCAGCTATGCAGCTAAGACATCACTGATCTTATTGGCATTTAGGGAAAGCTACCTTTGAGGGTAATTCCCAGTGGTCTCGTTATTTTACTGTAGTGAACTTTGTGTAAGAAGCCTCATGTGCTTTTAAGTATAGATCCTAATATGTAGATGTTCACATATGCAGTTCATGGAGCTTTCTAAAAAGCTGATATTTATGGCTCTAAGGAAAGGATTTTCATAGTTTTATTACTATCTTAATCACTTATTTAGAAAATATGAATGAAAAGAACAGAATAACAGTAAGGAAAATACAATATTATAAGGTGTTTGGGTTTTTTGAAGTATATGCTAGCAAAGCACAAAACCACAGATAAATGATTTTCGGGTCCTTCAAGATTTCCTCACAGGGACAATTCACTTGTATTCTTAATCCTTCCTACTTCACAAAATACAAGAGCTTTTCTCATCATAAAAAGAGAGATACAAAACTCTCAATTGCATGATTAACCTCTAAGGCTGGATTGTATTATTCTGAAAATATCATTGACAATTATATACAGCAAGGTTACATTTGCAGTTTTTACATTGTGGGTTTTTTTTCTTGAACATGCAGGATTAGATAACGTATTTGCCTGGACTAATACATTGAGGTTGATATTGCCCAGTAGCATATACCAGTGAAATGTAAAAGAAAAACAGGGACCACATAAGCATGGATACGGATGAAGTACAACATCTGTACTGGTAACCTATAAACATGCATTCTCTAATAATCAGGATCATAAGGTTTGTTGCTTTTGAGGATTTCGGGGTGGGGGGTGGAAGTTTGCCCCATCCCTCGACCCCTCCCTGAATCTATTTTCACTAAGCCTTTAGGTTTTAGACTCCTAAAAGAATCTCTTTGCGTCCACTAAAACCTAAACGGAAACCTTATGCCTGAGACAGTGATAAATAAGAGAATTACTTTTTCAGGATATATCAGCTTATTTTTCCCGTTCTTTAGGCACCTGTTTATTGGTACGTAGCTCTCCTTCATAGGGACCATCCTGGTTTCTTCTTGTCACATAATTTACATAACTTCCTTGGATATCATGGCCTGAATTTCTGTTCCATTTAATTGATGCTGTGCCCAATTGTATTGAACTGGCTTATGAGTATGATTTCAGTATGTTGTTACTACCTCAGTGTTCTTCGGTGCAAAAGCTGTTTTTAATGATGCGGCTTACTTTTTTTGTTCAAGTCAGTCACTTTTTTTAGCCAGTTGATGGAAAATCAGACCTGGTACTAGCCAGTTATTTTTGGTTTCCTTCTTTCCTCAGAGTCTCTCCTTTTCTAATTTTTATTTTTAGTTCATGTTTGAAAAATTTTCTTATGTTAAAACATTATTAGATTAAAGGAAACATTGCCAGAGGGCATATATATTGTATAAAAAAAATATGGTGCCGCTTCAACTGAAACCTTTATGAAACAGTAAGAAGGGAAGACATTAGGATTATACTCTAATAGAGCATTCCTTATAGAATTAGGTCCATCAAAAATCAAACAGTTTATATGTACATCTTCTTTAACACTAATAAATGTTACACACAGAAATAGTCACCGATGCCTTTATCACCTATCTTCTTATAGGATGAATTAACCTGGGAATTATTTATGGTTTGTTTGTTTCTGCACACAGTGTCCCTCGCAATGTGCAGTGGGCACACGCTCAGCCCCAGTGCTGGCCAGACATGGGAAGAGGGAAGAACAACATCATTGCATGTGAACTGCTCCAGATATGACTGCCCTTAGCAATTACAACAAATAAATCCGTGACTGCAAGCAATTACTTTTTTTTAACCTGCCTTCTCAAGCAACAGTTAGTTGTTTTATAATTTATTGGGGACCTAAATGAATGTTGTCCTGTGCTGAGTTAGAACAGAACTAATTCTGTTCAGTGATTTCACCTTTCAGGTCAGCCACTTCTACCTAACATCACTCTCTGAAGTTAACAGCAGATTTTCACAGTCTCTGCTCCCAGCAGTGACAGCGCTCCATGTTTAGAGTCAGTGCCACAGGTTGGTGTGTGCAGAAAGGCTCTTGCTTATACTTGCTCCTGTGCAGACCAAGGTCACTGCGATATCTTGTGCACCATGTTGAGGGTGCAGAAAGTAAGAGGTGGCACCTGTGGGGGGGAACGGCGAGAACAGGGGACCCTAAACTGGCCAATGAGGAATTCCACTCCATGTATGGCATATAAAGTATAAAGCTGAGGGATCACGAGTGGCCTGTGTCCAAGGATGACTCTTGTCCTGTTCTGCCTTGGATCTTGATCTGTGTGTTCTTGAATCCAGAACCTGAATCCAGCTCCTGAATCCAGTTCCCTTCTGCTGCTGAGTCCAGTCCACCACAGCATCAGTGGTGACGGTGACGTAATCGCCATCAGGGGGTTTGCGTTTGATACTGGTTTTGTATATATTTGTATATATTCCATTTTATTATCATTATTTTCATTAATGCTGTTTTAGTTTTCTTTCCCAATCTGCCAGTCTCTCTCCCTTATTCCCTTTCTCTTCCTCTTTAGGAAGGGAGAGGAGTTAATAGAGAGCATCTGTTTATCTAGTGGCTGGCCCAGCCCTCACTCTTGACAAAGTTCTTAAAAGTAACTAAAAAATTCCAGGTAACTTAATTAGGCTATTATTCTACCTCATGGTAGAATGGCATAATTTTGTTATTCTACTGTGTACATATGCAATACAAAATATTAATCTTTGATTATTTTCACTACTTGTCCAATCTATCTATAGATGATTATATGGCTGATACAAGGGATTTTACAGCAACTTTTATCCCAAAATTTAAATACAATAATGTGTTCTAGTCATTTTAACAACTGATTTACATTTAATTTAATCTTTAACTGCACAATGTGCTATATTCATTATATTTTTAATTTCTTGTGGCTTTTTGCAATTTAGATTTTAATATTGCAGAATGTGCTGCATAATGAGTTATTATTATTTTTTCAGCAAAGATAATATGATAAGTAATGAAAATCTACCAGATGGGTTTTCATCTCTGGATCTCAATCCAACAAAGCCTGAGTTGTAATTAACTTCTTCCATGTATCATCACAACACTTTCAAAAGGATCACAGGTTTTATTTGGAGTATCTTTGAGCACTGCAGACAGCTTTCATTTGCCACTCTAAAAGGGCATAGACTTCACAAAGATTTTCAGTCCAATATGCCACCACACGGCAGCAGTGGATGAGCATGTGAAGTTGAAGGGGCTTATGAACTGGGTCGTGTGGGTCATAGCACAGCATCCAGTAGTTCAAATATTTCCTCTGATGTTTATCAAAGTTGTACCTAAGGACTGATGACAATATATAGAAAACGACTCCATAAACCACATGGGTTTACAGACTTACTCCAGGTGGTCTGTGCCTGTGACATAGTGTAAGTTACACTCTCTCATTAACTTTGGTGAAAACTGCATACACAAGGTCTTGAAAGTTATTAACAATGTACAAGCAAAGCACACCAACACTGACCTTTTGAGATTACATTAACACAAAGAAATCTGAGACTCTGCAACAGGGAGCTTTTAAATTGTATTCCTACTTCATCATTTACTGTACTACACCTCAGAATTTGTTGTTGTAATCACTGGGTCTGGGTTAGAAGGAAGCAAACACATCTTATGAAGACTATTATTTGGATTAATATATTTTGTTATATTGTAACATTTGTAACAGATTACTTCACCAACAGACTGCTCATTTTATCCCTGACCCTGCAGCCAAATAGTACATAATGGAGTGGACACCTAATCTGGGTACTACTAAAACAAAACATTTACCTCTAAAGGCTCCTCCCCTGGAAATAGTAGGCAGAGGCATATTACAAAAAAAAAGAGTAGAAAAATCTGGTGAATCCTTATAGAATTCATATCATTACTTTGCATCCACCCCTTCCTTACCTTGAGTGACACATTTGCTGTTTTGACAAAAGAGTATAGAGGAGGAGAGCCTCCAAAATGATCAGGGGAATGGAGCATCTCTCCTATGAAGACAGGCTGAGGGAGTTGGGGCTGTTCAGCCTGGAGAAGAGAAGGCTCCAGGGGGACCTTATACTGACCTTCCAGTACCTGAAGGGGCCTACAGGAAGGCAGGGTAAGGTCTATTCACAGGGGTTTCTAGTGATAGGACAAGGAGCAACGGTTTTAAGCTAGGAAAAGATAGATTTAGGTTGGATATTAGAAAAAAGTTATTTAACATGAGGGTGATAGAGCACTGAAACGGGCTGCCCAGAGAGGTGGTGGAGGCCCCATCCCTGGAGTCATTCAAGGTCAGGCTTGATGAAGCTCTGAGCAACCTGACCTAGGTAGATCTCACTACTTGCATAAGGAGGTTGGACTGGATGACCTCTGGAGGTCCCTTCCAGCCTAAAACATTCTATGATTCTATGATTTGTCACCCGCCTTTTCCTGGAAGGTGTTGCTTTTGTGAGTAGAGCAGCCAGTAATGTTTGCTTTAAAAGAAACTCTTGCAGCTTCTCAGGATGCTTGCTTCCTTCAGAAATCTGAAATCCATTCTAGAAAACCATCTTTTGATATTCACATTGGGTTTGAGGTCCCATGGATACCTTTCTTTGCCTACATTTATAATACCTTCAGAAAAGCAATACATCTAAGTTCACCAGATTTCAGCCACAGTCACTGTGAACACCAGACAAAATTGAAGTAAAATAGTACTTGACTTTATTTTTGTCAAGGAAAAAAAATCAAGAACTGGTTTGTAGAGCTGCCAATAAAATTGCAAAAACAACAAGTATGACTAAATCAAACTTTCTGATATTCTTTCTGAGATGTAATCTAAACCCTTAGATGGAATGCACTGAAGGAAGATCTTAGCCAGCACAGCTCCACATCCTGGATAGGACTTGTCAGAGGTGGTTTTCCACAACTGTTATTTTGTAAATCTCAGCTTGTATTATTTTGCAAACTCTATTTCATAGATTGTAAAGTATTTGTTTTTAAATATACTACTAAATGTACAGTAATCTATTGGGTAATATATTAATATTGGGTAATAGATAGCAAACAATTGCCTCTATTGTTTGCTGTCTTTTTATAGACACCATACATATATTAATTAAATCAGCTGTCCCTAGCTTTCTAAGAACTGCTAGTTTTAGAGATCACTGCATTGTATCTAGTCAACAATTACTCCTGTGGATTTCAGAGTCAATGGTTAGCATAAATTAATGAGGCTGGTTAAGGTATTTGTTGACAATGTATTACTATCAGAAAACATCAGCCAAACCAAGTATTATGTGTTGCATATTTCCACTGGACTCTGGGAAGTGGGAAAAAAAAAGAAAATTACTTTCCAAAAACACACACAGTGCACTTTCCTTGCGTTGGGGATAATCCAGAAAAGTAATGGCAAACTTGCCAAAGTATGAAAAACCATGAACATGAGTACTTGATGTTTCACTCTTCTAAAATAGTGACTGTTTTTTTTCACTTTCACAAAGAAAAATCAGCTATTTATATCTCGTGTCCTTAAAGAAGTAATTCTGGATGACCTGTTTGTGATTGATAGAAAAAAAAAAAAATGTATAAAACAACTTGAAAACTTATTTGGGTTATTTTTGAGTCAGCAAAGGACAGACAGCAAAAAGATTTGAAATATGCACTACAACCTTGATCATTTACAGAAAGAGGTTGTCATCTTTCTTGGAATCGTGGATTAAGATGCAGATTTTCTTGGCATCAGTTGCTAAGTGAAATACTGCATGACAAAAAGGACTACCATAATTCATAGGAGATGAAAGCTTGGAAACTATTAATTTGCTTTCCTAACTTCTGCAATTTATAATTGTTCATTTTGTTTAGAGGGACAATCCAGTAGTTACAGCTTGGTAATAAACCTTTGTGTAAAAATAATGAGGGCTAGTTTTATAATACGCATTTCATTATTCTATTCTATCAACTTCTGAAGTAGAGGACTATGCCCCAAGTATGGGTCAAAAGTTCCTCTACACTTCCTACAGGTACTGAAACGCAGCCTCATGAAGTTTATAGATGATACAAACTTTTGGGGGCCAATTGGTAGTTTGAGGCAGGACTTCCTCCTCAGAGGATCTGGGCAAGCTGGAGGAATCAGATGACTAGAACCTGATGAAGTTCAACACGGACAAATTCAAAGCTCTGCCCTGGGCAGGCAGAGGCCCAGTAGTGATCCAGGTTGGAGCAACCTGGCCAGGAGCAGCTCTGCAGCACTGAGGGCAACAGCATCATCGATGGCATGAACAGGGACATGGCCAGTAGACTGAGAGGGGGAATTAGCCCCCTCTGCTCAGCACTTGTTAGATCCTATCTAGATACCATATCAACAAACTCGGGTGAGGTCAGTGAGATCCCAAGGACAGCTGGGGCTGGAGAACTTGCCCTGGGAGAAAAGCCCTTGGGGACAGAGCTTGATCAGCCTGGGGCAGGGAAGGCTCACAACAGTCACCCTGTCAGCAATGAAGGGATGGAGAAGACAGAGCCAAGCTCTTCATGTCGCAGAGGTACATGGTGGTGAAGAAAATAGACAATATATGCGAATTGAAACAGAGGAGGTTTCTGCTGAATACAAAGGAAAAAGAAAAGCAAGGCCCTGAAGGATTTTTGATTCTTGGAAATATTACTGCTTAGAAAGTATATAAAATGTGTATTTATAAGGAATGGATATAAATTATCTAAAGGATATGAAGAAATATAAACCACAGGCTTATAATGCTCCTAAGTTTGGATGAGATTTTTCCTAATATCTCTGGATTTTGGCAACAGGTTGTTGTGGTGTAATATAATACAAAGCAGCTGCTTCTTAATATGACAAAGTACTGACAGCACATTCCAGTGCTGAGCTTCACCATTCATGAGGTTATTCTCCTCAAACATGCCACTGAGCAAGGTGGCCGTTACTTATATACATTTATTTTCTTTTGCCTGCCATGTTGTTACTGGTATGAATTTTCTATCTCTTTCCTTCACCAGAACATAGCTTGGTTAAATATTTCCCAGCTGGATAATGTTGATCAGTTCACACATAAATGTTCAGAATGTATCGACATATTTGGAACTTTTCAAATTTGACAAAATGCCAGTAGGAACCAGAACAGCTCCTATGTATATATTTATGTATGACTTGTTATGAAAGCTGCTTTATCTGCCGCAAGATTACACAACAAACTACCCAACCCAAGTTTAGAAACCTTAGAGCATTCACTCCCAAGTTCTTTGTTATTTATCTTACAGAAAGGCCACATTAATTTTCCAGTTTGACACTTTTAAAAAAGGACAAATGAGTATTCACTCTGATACTCCAGGAGTAAGAAGCTTGGTACAGCATGATATAGTTGGGACGGCTGACTCAGGTGAGCTGTGATGATGTCAGGACTGACCTTGTAGAACAGAAATCACTTTGGAGACTCACTTCCTTCTGGGCTTAGTTACAGTCCAAGACAATATAGCAAAGATAAGAAATTGAAAGGGTTAGTCTGTAGAAAAATATAATTGTGGGTTTGCCTCCAGAGATCTGCCCTTCTACTGAGGGTTCATATACACCACATGGATGGCAAGGAGTGAAGATAAGCAGGAACTACACTGCTCAGGAAACTGAGATTTCAGCAAATCCCCTGCAGCCATGGGATATGCTGAAAAGATGACAGTAATTCTGGGCCTTGAAGTGACACCAGGACTCATTTTTGTATATATCCTGCTTTGCTTCAGCCTGAATGAAATGTTCTTAGTGCATACATTGAGTTGTATGAGGCCTTTTGACATGGATCAAGATTGTCTGATGAAACTTTTCATGTTAACAAGTGTAATTTGAATTTCTACAATTTCTATCCTCTTTTAATGCATAAATAGCTTTTCTTTTGGTTTTTTGGGGGTGTTTTTCCTCTACATACTAAGGGTTAAAATTTAATTATAGCTTAATTTCTGATGGATTTTTTTCCTTAGAAAAATGAGCAAACTAAACAAACATGATCAAAGTTTTCTCAGATATTTCCTGTAAACAGTTCTGTTTTTTTTTAAAAATGACTATGTTCTATATACAGAAGAACATGAAGAGGAGATATAAGAAATAACCAGATAAACGGCCTTTTCAGTTATGGAAATCGGAACATTTTATATAAGTGCTAGTGACTGAGACTCTTCTTTGTGAGGGCAGGAACCTCAGGCATTTCACAAACTATTTTTGAAGTTCAATTGCTAATCAGTTTGACATTTTCCTTTTCTTAATGGGATGATCTCTATCATCTCCCTGTGCAGCCTCACTGTGATGCAGACATGTTCACCTACACTAAAATACATTCTCTTCTGATTATCCTTTTCCCTCTCCTTCCCTGCTCACTGAAATTTTTCTGCTTTAGAAATCATTTTGATATTATACATGTATTTGTTGTTGTTGTTCTTTCAATTAATTAATATGGATAATTTTTTTTCCCCATAACTATAACTTTATGTTTTACAGATGATACCAGTTTGTGAGTAGTCAGGTTCATTCTGTGCAATCCTAACGCTGCAACCATTTATTGCCTTGAACACAAACATTTTCAGTTTTCATGTGAGAAAGCAGCTTCTTCTACAGCTACCAATAGCCAGGTTCACATATACCACATTTCGTCTCAAGGGAGGCAAGCATCTGAACTGAAATCTGAGCAGGGCAGTCTGTATTTACATGCATATAGAAATCTGCCACTTCTTGTAGCTGTTTTCTTAACAACCACAATTGATTCTCATTTGTAGCCATCCTAAATGCACTTTAATTAAGTAATTAAGAATTAATTTGTTAGCCTGACATATATTTGTAGGATGAAGAATTTAACAGAAGAAATTATTGTGTTCTACATCAAGGGGTTTCTTATAGGTACTTTCCTTTCTTAGCAAGCAAACCTCAAACAAATCCCAAACATGTACCTGGCATGTGAGTCTGCAGGTGGCAAATTTTAGAATGATAAATATAGTGTGGAAATGATGTCATAATTGGGTTTAGGTGTGGCTATCTTTTGTGAAAGATTAGAATTAATACGCCCTTCTGATTAGTCTTGAAAGGACTCATGAAAGGGCTTATGAACTCAAAAGCACTGCAGCAAATAACCAAAGTGATACTAAGGGTTGCACACTGAGGATCTTTGCACTGTTCCTAAAAATCAATATGCCTGTGATCTCACTGTTGTGGCCCTGTGGGGGACATACTGCTTCTTACCTTTTAGAAACACAAAAAAGCTGATTATGGCTTTCTTGTTTGTTTAGAAACCCAAGAACTGCCTCACAATTGCGTACCTTATGAAATTATGAGGAACCCCACATAGCCAAAGAAGAGGCCTGTTACACCCATAAAGCAGAAACAACCCAAGCAAGATACAAGTAATATTTGCTTGTCTTGTACCTAAACATAAGTACACTAAAATAGTATAACTGGTGACAGTGTGTAAGCATTTTGTAGTAGTAATGGTGTAAACGGACAAGCTTTCCTTAACACACCTAAGCATAAATACATATATGATATGTAACCACAAACATGCAAATGAAACTGGGGTGGAGTTGCACAAACAGGGGGCAGGAAATCACATATAACTAGTAAACACAGGATACACAAAAAAGTAGGTAAAATGTCTGGTGAAACCACAATAACACAGATGACACCAAGTTGGAGAGGTGTTGATCTGAGTAAGAGTAAAAAAAGCTCTACAGAGTGATCTGGATGGGCTGAATGGATGGACTGAAGCCAGGAGTATGACATTCAACAAGGCCAAATGCCAGGTCCTGTGCTTGGGTCACAACAACCCCCTGCGACACTCCAGGCCTGGGGAAGAGTGGCTGGGAACTGTCTGGCATGGGGGAAGAGTGGCTGGACACTGGTGGAAAAGGACTTGGGGGTGTTGGTCAACAGCCAGCTGAAGATGAGTCAACAGTGTGCCTAGGTGGCCAAGAAGGCCACCAGCATCCTGGCTTGGATCAGTACTAGTGTGGCCAGCAGAACTAGGGCAGTGATTGACCAAGCCCCTGTACTTGGCAATGGTGGGGCTGCACCTTGAATCCTGGGTTCAGTTTTGGGTCCTTCACTCCAAGAAGGACATTGAGGGGCTGAAGGATGACCACAGAAGGGAAATGAAGCTGGGGAAGGGTCTAGAGCACAAGTCTTGTGAGGAGTGGCTAAGCAACCTGGGGTTCTTTAGCCCGCAGGAAAGGCTAAAAGGCTCCGGGGAAACATCGCTCTCAACAGCTCCCTGAAAGGAGGATGGAACAACGTGGGGTTGGTCTCTTCTCCCAAGGAACAAGTGATAAGACAAATGGCCTCAGTTGTGCCGGGGGAGGCTTAGGTTGGACATTAGGAACAATTTCTTCCCTGAAAGGGTTGTGAAACCCTGGAATAGGCTGCCCAGTGCACTGGTAAAGGTATTCAAAAGCCATGTAGATTTGATGCTGAGGGACATGGTTTAGTGGTAACCTGGAAGTGCTAGATGATCTTAAAGGTCTTTTCCAACCTAAACAATTCTATAAATCTATGGAAGAAGGAAGCAAGATGTCTACTAAAACCAGAACAAGCTTTGGTCCTAAAAATAGATGGCCTTTGTCAGAAGCAGACGAGTTCACCCTGTTTTTTCCCTGCGGGTGTGCTTCATAAGCTACCTGTGTTTCAAGAAACTATGAGAGTACATGTCTTAGCAATTCTTTAATAATCTTAGGTAATGGCACAGGATTTATCTGAAAAAGGATGGGACACTTGGAGACTTTTTCGCTAGCGTGCAATTTACCTCTGATTTCTTAAAGTTAGTTCTCAAATATGAATGTAGAAAGATAGTTTTTTGTGCCTTTAGGTTCACTGCCCAGATCCTCTTCTTTGTTGTAAATGTGAGATCAGAGCAGGGACCATTAGTGTCCTTGTGAATTCACTTAAGGTGGTGTGGAAGGCTGATAATTAAAGCTTTTCTCTGGCTTGATCGCTGAAGAACGAGCAGCAGAAAAGTGCAGGTCCTGTTCTAAGATCAGTGTACAGCGCACAACGCTGCTGCAAGAAAATTGATGCACTTAAACCACGGGGAACAAAGCTCTTTGAATTATATTCATGGACTGAAAAGATAAGGGAGAAAAAAAAAAGTGACTGACATAATATTGCAAGTGTCGTTACTGCCTCATTCACAATGAAATGAAAATACAGCAGTGGGGTTACAGGCTGACCCTTGTATGGCATCTATGCACCTCAAACATAAGAGACAGAGTATAATATATCTGGAAGTTCTGTTTTGAGCTGTCTGGAACTACAGATGTTTTTAAAACCCACAAAGTCCTCAGATGATGACATAGGGAGTCCATTTATTCTTTGAATTGGCCATTTTTCATGGCATCACATTAGTCCCACTGCTGAAACAAGGAAAGATCCATCCATATGAAGCTTTAAACAACAAATTGTACAAAATAGAGAAATTAAGGAACAAACTGGGAAAACTACTTGCTAATTTGCATCCTGCAAAAATCCTGTTTGCTGTAGACAACATCAGCCGCCTTGCCCTCATCCATTAGGCAGGTCACCTGGTCATAGAGGGAGATCAGGTTGGTCATACAGGACCTGCCCTTCATGAACCCATGCTGGCTGGGCCTGATGCCCCAGCTATCCTGCACTTGCCGTGTGAGCACATCCAAGATGAACCTCTCCATAATCTTCCCCGGTACCAAGGTCAGCCTGATAAGCCTGTAGTTGCCCGGATCCTCCTTCCTGCCCTTCTTGTAGATGGGCGTCACATCAGCAAGTTTCCAGTCATCTCGGACCTCCCCCATTGACCATGATCACTGATAAATGATGGAGAGCAACTTGGCAAGTTCCTCCACCAGCTCCCTCAGCACTCTTGGGTGGATCTCATCTGGCCCTAGACTTGTGCATGCCCAGTTGGCATAGCAGGTCATTGACTACCACTTCCTGGATTATGAGGGGATTATTCTGGTCTCCATCCCTGTCTTCAAACTGAGGGTGCTGAGTACCCAAAGGATAACTGCTCTGGCTATTAACGACCGAGGCAAAAGTGGCATTAAGTACCTCAGCCTTTTTCTCATCCTTAATGACAATGTTCCCCCTTCTCGTCCAACAGAGAATGGAGATTCTCTCTGACACTTTCTTTTGTTATTAATGTATTTGTAAAATTGCTTTTCATTATCTCTTGCCCCCAGCAACAGATTTGTGGCTAAGCTTTTGCCTCTCTCATGTTCTTTCTACATGACCTAACTAAATCTTAAGTAGCCTGCCCCTTCTTCCAAAGGTGGTAGACCCTCCTCTTTCTTCTAAGTCTCAGCCAAAGCTCCCTGTTCAACCAGGCCAGTCTTTTTCCCCGCCAGTTTGTCTTGCAGCTCATGGGGACAGTCTGCTCCTGTGCCTTTAAGACTTCCTTTTTGAACAAGGTCCAGCCTTCCTGGGCCCCTTAGTCTTTTAGGACCATGTCCCAAGGAACTTTCTCAACCATTATCCTAAACAGTTCAAAGTCCACCCTTTGGAAGTCCATGAAATTGGTTTTGCTGTCCTTACTTTGCTTTCCTTACTTTGCTTAGAATTGAAAACTCTGTCATTTCATGGTCACTAACCCCAAAACGACCTCTGACCACCACATCTCCCACTAGCCCTTCTCTGTTAGTAAAGAGCAGGTCTAGGAAGGCACCATCCCTGGTGGGCTCACTTACCAGCTGAGTCAGGAAGTTATTTTCCACACACTCCAGGAACTCCCTGGACTGTTTCCTCTCTGCCATGTTGTATTTCCAGTCTGGTAAGTTGAAGTCCCCCATGAGAACAAGAGCTGCCGATTGTGAGACTTCAGCCAACTGTCTGTAGAAATCTTCATCGACCTCTTCATTCTGATTGGCTGGTCTATAACAGACTCTCTGCCTCACAGGCCTGCCTTTTCATCCTTACCTATAAACATTCAACTGTTCCATCCCAGTTGCTGACTTCTACACAACCAAAACACTAACATAGAGAGCCACCCCACCATCTTTTCTCCATTGCCTATTCCATTTGAAGAGCTTATAGCCATCCATTGCAGCACTCCAGTCATGAGAGTCATCCCACCACGTTTCCGTGATGGCGACTACATTATAGCCATCGTGTCGCACAATGGCTTCCAGCTCCTCCTGTTCGTTGCCCATGCTGTGTGCATTAGTGTGGATGCACTTGAGCCGGGCTATCGATTTCCCTGCCAACAATTGCCTGCCACCCTTAGGATCAACACTAGCGAGCCTGGTTTCATCCTCTTCCCCCTTTGGACCTAGCTTAAAGCCCGCTCAATGAGTCTGGCCAGTTCATACCTGAGGATCCTTTTCCCTCTCTGGGACAGATGAACTCCATCTGTCGCCAGCAGACCCTGTGCACTGTAAAGCTCCCCATGATCAAAGAACCCAAAATTTTGTCTGTGACACCAGGGTCTAAGCCACATGTTAATCAAATGGGTTTTTCTCCTTGTTTCATTATTCTTCCCCACTACCGAAGGGAGTGAGAACACTACCTGCGCACCTGAGCCCTCAAGCAATCTCTCCAGAGCCCTAAAGTCTTTTTTAATTGCTTTTAAACTTTTCTCTGCAGCGTCATCACTGCCAGCCTCAATAGCCAGTAGTGGATAACAGTCCAACAGCCGTACCAGTCTTGAGAGTTTATGAGTAATATCTCCAACCCGGGCCCCAGGGAGGCAGCAGACTTCCCTGTGGTGTGGGTCTGGCTGGCATATGGAGCCCTCTGTTCCCCTCAGAAAGGAACCACCCACTACAATTACTCTCCTTTTGTTTTTAATTGAAGTAGTCTTGATACCTGGGGGAGACTGACTCACCCTGGGCTACTCTCCTGACGGAGCTTCATCTCTATCCTCATTGTCCTGTCCCTCAGTTTCCAGAGCCCCATACCTGTTGCACAGTGGCAGCTGGGGGGGTGGGGGGAGGCAAGGAAGGCCAGGAGGGGCCTCTCCGAGGAGGGACTTCTCCCCTCCCCCCACCCCCTTCCTGCTTAGGTGCCCTCCTTCTACCTGGTGGCAAGAGGGGAGGGTCTCCTCTCCTTCTAGTGGCCTCCACCTGCTGCCCTTGCCCTGAGGGAAGGCAGGGCTCCACTCCACCAGTCTATCTCCCTCTCACACTCCCTTATAGTCCTCAACCTTCCAACCTCCTCCTTCAGCTCGGCCCCCAGGCAGAGCAGATCGTTCCCCTGCTCGCACCCCACACAGGGGTTGTCTCCGTCACCCTCCGTGGCCAGTGCCAGGCTCCAGCACTCTCTGCAGCCGGAGACCTGCACACCAGCGTGCCTGCACGGGACCTCCACCTGGGCCACCGCATTTCTCCTGAGGACTGCTCTTGCCCGGGCGGCAAGCACAGCTGGTCCTGCCTGTGTGACCAACCACCTGCTCTGCGACTCCACTGCCCGGCCCTGCTGAGTGCACAGCGCTCCCAGCTCCCTGCCCCGCCCCAGGCAACCTGTCATGGCAGTGGGAGGGTCGCTGCGGCTGCGGCTACGGCTCCGCCCACGCCTCGCCCACGGCTCTCGCGAGAGCTGCCGTTTTCCGGCTTCCACCAGGGCTGCTTCCGGTGCTCGCGTGTCTCTGGCCCTGGGCGTCTCCTCAGACTCCCGAGAACCACGGGAGGACAGATTGGCTGCGAGATAATGGTGAAAGGACAAGTGTTTGGCCTTTCATAGTGGCTTTCAGAGTGAATTCCAGTCTCTAGAGAAAAAGAAAATTAGATTTATTTTCAAGATGAAACCGTCTGTTTGGAATTCATGTTAATCTCGTATTTATGAGTAGATTGCACTTCAGAGACAGGAATACTGCAGGAATTTTGTTTTGCTTTTGTCTGTTGAAGAAAGAAAAGGAAATACGGAGGTCTCTAGTTTCCCAGGGGTTTGGGGTTTTTTTTCCTCCTTTTTTTCTTCTCTTTTTTTTTCCTCCTTTTTTCCTTCTCTTTTTTTTCCATTCAGCAAATACTGAGCACAGCACTTCTCAGGGCAGCACCTGATAAAATAGCCATGTACATCTCTTACAAAAAAGGTTCCATACTATCATAATGAATATTTGCCATAGTAAATATATGATTACTTACATAGAGATGTGTGACATAGTAACATTAGATTTCATGAGGGCTTCAAGTGATGAATGAGTAATTAATATGATTGGTTTATCTGCATATAAGTATTCTTTGAAATTGCTTCAGTTTATTATTACAATAAAACTAAGCATAAAAGAATGACTCCTTTAGATATAGAGTATGCTAACATTTTTATACGTATTATTTCTGAAAAATCTGAAAATGGCATTATATAATGACAATATTTATGGTCTTGTGTTCTTTTTTACGCTTAGAGAAGAAATAAAAAAAAAGACTCTTCCTTCTTTAATAAAAAATTACCAATACAAGAGAACAAATATGTATTTTCTTTTCTTGATCATGAATATGTGGAATTATTCAAACTTTTGGCAACCTGTAATGTTTCAGAAGATACTTTCTTTTTCTTTTCTGTCAGTTTCAACACGTACTGTTCTCTGCCAGCATTTGGACCTAACTTATAAAACTCACTCAAAACAAGAAAACACTATTTTTAACACAGTAAAGCCATCTAACATGATTTTATAAACAAATGCAATGTATTGTTTGCAATAGACATGGGTCAACACTAACTATTCATTTGTGTTTTCTTAGAGATATCTTGTACTGTCTTTTTAATCCTTGTATGTCACACTCAAAAAAAAGAACACTTTTTCTCCACATTTCTGTAAGTTTACAGATTTTCAGTGTATTCTGAAATATCTCAAATATAAGAAGGTATAAACAAGTCTGACACAAAAGAAAAAGTCAATAGCAATGAGGCTTTAAGCTCCTGTAATTAGCCTGTCCCATGGAAATTAATCTGACAGAGATAATAATACAGAAAGCAATATCTGCTCCCTTTGTTCAATGACTTCAGCTAAACAGTAAAGGTTTTTATTATGGAGAAATAATTTTAAACAGTTCCATTTGGACTAACCCTGAAGTCAATGAGAGAGTTGCCTGCAAAGGGCTTGATTTGTCACAATAGAAAGTGCATCAAACTTGAACTAAAAAGGACTGTGCTTGAACAAACCTCCCAGGGTAAAGTACTTATTCATGCTTTCTGTAAGCTTCCCAAATCCCGCGGTGGTTTTGCCCCTATCAGTGCATCAGCACTTCACCAGCATTAAGTAAATCAGGAAAGTGCTTAACATATGAATGCAACTGCATGACAGCGTACGTCTGTTCATGAAACCACCTCTTTCACGGTCCAGAGCAGCCATGCTGATTAAACAGCACTTTTTCTAGTATACTTTATTGGTTTATTCCAAGATGACAGCACCCAAGTACCGTGGCAGACACAGAGCCTCACCATGCAGCAGCATCTCCTGGACTGGGGGGAAACTGGTGTGTCTCAGAGGCAGGACAGTCTACGCAGGGAACAGATTTGCGACAGTAAAGCCTAAAGATGGGAGGGGAGAAGAGAATGGCTGTGAGTTACAGCTCTGTTTGCACAAGTGCTGTCTCAGCAAATAGCTGGATAATATAGCTGGAGACTGAATTATCTTTAGTGTGGAAACTCTCCGTGCTCCTGAGGGGATGGAGAAGATCTGGTAGCTATTACTTTTACAGTTACTTTGAAGCTGCTCGGAAAAAGATTGCTCACTCAAGGCGTATCGTAAGACACCCTCTGTTTTTCTAATGTCTTCATGAATTCATTGTCTAACATTTAATTTTTCCGGGGGCAAACTCTGCCAGCTCGTTTGTGACTGTGATATCACCCACGCACTGTTGCATTGATTATGTTGGTAAAGGTGGCAACATCTCATCTGTGCTAAGAGTATTATGCTCATACCACAGTGAGCTGCATGATTATGAACATCTGGATTAAATGTACGAAGGCCAGTCCACAATTCAGCCTTTCAAAGTTCTCTCTTCCAAAATGAGTAGATTGCTTCAGATTAGATGCTTTAATGAATCAAACTTTTTGTCTTTCCTTCTGATAACAATAACATTGTCACAGAACTTTATTGTTCAGAACATAGTGTTGGGTGGGTCTCTCCACTTTTCAGCAGCATGAACAGTGTCAGGGAACAGACAGTCCTTTTTCGAACTGAAAATTAAGTGGAAATATATTGAGGGAAAGACAACGAGGGCTTTACTGAATGTTTTTATCTGACATCTGACTGAATTGTAAACAGAGAAAAGCTAATCCATTAAATTCTTTTCTCCAAAAATGAGGCTGTCAATTGAATTTTCAATTTAAAATTATAGTAATAGATCAGAACATGAAGAAGCTTGGCACAAGCTCTTGCAAATTTATAAAACCTACACAGAGCTTTTAAGAAGTATCTATGATCAGAAATCCCTACATTTTTAATCAGTTTGGCATGTAAAAATACCCCAAAGTAGTCCTACATTGCAATGTGATAAATATAAAAATGATTTTGAAAAAACGTAACTATCAAATCATAGGATAATTCAAGCTGAAAGACACCTCAGGAGGTCTGTAGCTCAACCCCCTGTCCCGAGCAGATCAGCTCTAGGGAGAGGCCAAGTTGCTCAGCTCTTGAAAAGCTCCAAGGAAGGAGATGGCATGACCTCTCTGGGCAACATGCTGTTGTGCTTCACTGTCCCCACAAACAAAAAAAGGTTTTCAATTTATGTTGATTTTCTCTTGCAGTTTTGTCATGGACCACCATCCACTCTTGCAGAAGTAGTGAATGAAAATATATACTGGGAAGACAAAGATGATTTGGAAGTTCCCAGGAGGGAGCAAGCCTGTATCTTTGAAAGCCCATGTAGCTTTTCAAAATGGTTCAAAGAGGAAGTTCTAGGCAGAGCAGTGAATGTGTGCAACCTTGGATTGCTGCTGCATGAGAGGGAGGGAAAGGTCTTTTTGGTTGCTCACACACAGACACTGGCTGTGATCAGACCATGAGAAGGGCAAAAGGGTTGAGTAGAACATCGTTAAAGATAGCTTGACTGTAGTTGTGCTTTCCTTGCGCAGAGCGAAAATACTTTTCTGCTCCTTTCTGGGAAATTAATTCATTCTATTTGTCACATTTCATCTTCTTTTAATAAGCCATCACCAGTCTACTAAAAAGGTAGGTATTGTCAGAAAACACCTTCCTTACTAACACATTCTGCAGGAATGCCTCTGTGCCTGTATCTGAAAGGCTTTGACTAACCTACGCTTTGTGTCTCTAGTAGCAGCTGAGTAATGAGTGTTGTATGAACCAACCCCACGTTCCACAATAGAAAATCTTGGCAGACTTTTCTCAGGGCGCTGGGTTCAGTTCAATATGATGGTGAAATGCTGTTTGTGAAGGACAGCTCTGTGATGGGAACCGTATCACAGGGCAACAAGCTACTTTACTGCAAGAGTTTGCTGCATGTACTGTGCTCGCATTTTTATGTTCCTACAGATGTCAGATTCACCTTAAAGTCCCGTCTTCTGGGACACCTTTGGAAGTGACAGTCTAGGCTTCAGCAATTTTGAATCTTGACAGATAACATCCTTTTGTTGAAGACTATTTCTGCAATGAGATAAAAATTCAGTTTTTACAGCCTTTCTGTCCCCTTTTTGCCAACTGTGTTAAAATGTAACTTGTTACCCAAAGTAAAGATTTTTACTCTCTGAAATTTGATGATGGATGTAATATATCAACAGTTCATTATGAATTATACTGTAAGTCAGTTGAAATAGCATAGAGTAGAGAATTTCAAAACTCCAACTAAGCTTCCAGAAATATTGTCTTCTGATGTTATAATGTCCGAAACAAAATAATGTGCATCTGCATTTTTCTTGTATTATTCTATGCAAGAAGAAAGTGGGTTTTGCTCTGCATTCCATGATTGTTGCAGTAGAACTTATGTGTCTATCCAAAAAAAAAAAACAACAAACCAATCCCCAAAACCCCTAATATTCTGTGAAACAATAAATACCATTTTGTATATAGCTGCTACAGCTTCTATGACATTTAGATCTTTTATTTTAAAAGAGTTCACTAGAGACAGGTCTTCTAACCAGGAGTCGCAGAAGTCATTTAAGAATTTCTGGGTCATTTAGCTAAAATATACCAAAATATGAATGTGCTAAAAAATAATTTGTTAAAAAAGAGAAAATTTCAAACCCAGGTTTTTTTAGAAACAGTAGTGCTTTGTGATGGTACTCAGTTCTTTTCCAGTGCTGATTGAAAAAAGAATATATTTCATTGACAAAGTATCTGTCATCTTTCACATGTAATATTTATTTCACTGTACAACAAAATTTTATTCCTGCAAAGTATTCAAGTCCTTCATGAATCTGAAAGTGCACAAAATAAGTACCATTTTGGAGTTCCATTCTGTATTCATTCTTCTTTTTCTGTATTTGCATCTTTGATCACTCAGCTGTATATCATGACATGTTTTCACAGATATGTTCATATACTTTCTTTGAGAAATTCTGTTAATTTTTTAAAAGTGAACAGATTTCTCTACAAGAAATCCCTCTACAAGAGAGATTTCTCTACAATGCCGTGGACTGATCTTTCATGGTTCACTGATGGGACTTCTAACACTATATGTCAGATCTCACCTCATAGCTGTCCAATAGAGAGAAAAAAATATAAATCTGAGACTAATCTAGGTTTTAAATAACTAATTACCTCCCAGTGTTCAAAAATGCTAAGAATGATAAGAAATTATAAGAGCTTCTTACCTTGAACACCTTAGAGAAGTGATCTATAAAGAGATAAGGAGGTCTTATTAGGTGGAATTTTAATGTTTTTTTTGCAGTGATGTCATTGATAATTTGAAGGAGATGAAGGGAGAGGAAATAACTAAACCCTTTCAGTAAAACTCTATCAAAAATATATATCTAGATAAAGTCAGTTTCACACAATAAACAGAAAGACAAGATTTGGTTTTCATCTTGTGATTATTTTCTTGTAATGACAAACTTTTTTCTAGTGTCACTTGTCACAGAAAAGGTGGGATTACTACGAGTTTGTGGAATTAAAATGGTTGGATGATTTTAATGAATAAAACAAAAAGGTCTGGTAACAGGAGACTGAACTGATAGTCTACCTGGACTTCCAAGGCCTCTCATTAAAGATCTTTGAAACTCTTGCAATGCCAGTCCTCAAGAAGACAATTAAGAAGATAAGATCCATTAAAAATAGCATCAAACAAGATGTCAGTTTTCACAATGCCACATGATAAGTGCTGGTACCTGTGTTTCTCAGCATATTTCTAACCAAACTGGAATGTAGAATGGAGGGTGTGGTGACAGGCCATGGGACACAGCTGCTGCTTACTGGTTTGCTGGTTTGCAGTGACAGTGTCCTAGACCCACCCACATAGGCACACACACAGAGCACACCTATATGACAGACCCTTAGTTCCTCAGTAGGCCATCAATGTGACAGATGAGGTTTGTTTTTTGTCATTGCGTCCATGCTTGTTTTGTTGGGTTTAGGTCTCTCTATAGTTCGTTTCTGTTTTCTGCTTTTTCCCAGCTGACGATGTCTCTGACTAGATAACTTCACTGGCATGAACACTCACACTCCACATCAATTAGTGTGACTGACCAAGTTTTGTTCTGCCTCCCTTATCCTTTGTCTCATTTTTGTGTCTCTGGAATGTTCTTGTTTATGTCTTCTTCCTTTTCTTATAATCCCTTTTTGCATTGAAAAGGGTCCTTGACCAGATGCCCTTAAGCAGACACGCTCCTCACATGTAAGAGTCTTCTCTTGGCTCAGGAATCTGAGAGGGGCATCAGTAGAACATCAGTTGGTACTCAGCTTATCTTGTAGCTTCCTCAAGCATCCATTTTGGTCACTGTGGAAGACAAGACCCAGGAGAGATGTAACATTTATTTTGATCCAGTGTGGCCATTTTTATTATGACCACCTTATAGCATCTAATAAAATCAGGAGTTTGTGGTCAGGCAACCGGAGAACAGAATTCAATTCCTGTACTGTCTGATCTGAAACAGGTGCCTAAGCCAACATAGCCAATTATTTATCCTGTGGTTTAAGACTCAATTTTGTGCTGATGTGTACAGTTTGTTCCCCTCGTTCAGCCAAAAATGTGAAATGCTGTTTCTTGGCTCATCTTTAAAAATCTGTTCAAGAAAGTTGGTGTCTAAATCCCTCTCTGATGCCGGTAGGTTGATGTCTACTTTCTAGAGTACATTTTTCTTCCATGCACACTTCTCAGTTTATTTCTTCTGTTTTATAAACAAACCATAGCAAATTAATTTCAAAAAGTCATCTGAATAAATCCTGCATTTGAAAATTAAATGCTGTGTGTACAAATCCCGGAGTAACTAAACAAAGAAAGAAGCTTACTAAGTTTTCACGACAAAAAACAATGCATGGTGTTATTACTAAATGATAATCCTGATATTAATAAAATCTCTCCCCAATTCTCCTCAAACGAGAAATGTGCCTAGCTCCATGGTAGAAAAATTCTAGATTTTTACCAGTTAGTAAGTGTTGTCTTACAAAATAAACCATAGAACTTGCTACATCTGAATACCATTTATACTGTAATTCTAGCTCAAAAAGTTGGTATAGTTCACAGTATTATAATCTGTGAAAGATTTGTAAATACTAACTCTTTGAGGTAAATAATGGCCACAAGTAAACATATAACTGAAAAATAGGCTACTGTTCCCAAACTGAGAGGCACCAGCATTACCTACGAATAAATTGGACCAATTCTTTGATAAATCCAATCCACAGGAAGAAAAATTATAAATTGGTGATGGATTAAATACAATAAACTAGATATTCTGAAAATAATTTCTGAGGCCTGTGGAGCACTGAAGGACTATTTTGTTCTCTAGGTGGTGTTCTGTTTAAAGACTAATCTTTTTCCAGGTTTTTTCAGTCTTCCTTCCACTGATCTTTTCTGTCATATCTCTACCAGCATTTCCCAAGAGTCTACATGAATCTGGGCTACAGAGAACAAAATATTTCAGATTCTCCAGAACCAGTTAATTGAGAGGTAAAAAGTATTTTTTTCACAGACAAAGGAGATAGTCTTGCTTACATATGGTTGGAATTTATCCCTGGATTTTAGTTATCCTGCTATAACATTAATTTTTTTTTTTTTTTCTAAAATGCCAGTACGGAGCACCAGCACATTTAGACTCAGTATAGGATAAAACAACATTAAAAAATGGCCATAGAAACACAAATGGAAAATGGAATTTACTTTAGCTTAGCAAAATAAATAATTAGTCAGAAAACAAATTCAGTGGGGCAAACCAAAGACAGTAACATGAAAAAACTAAGAATGGCTGAAGCTAAAATAAAAAGGTATTTTTAATCCTTCATCTACATCTTCTTAAAAATAATTTATACCAAAATTGACAGCTGAATGGAACTCTTTTTGTGTCGCAAAAACAAGGAACATCTTCAGTACAAGCAAGAATATTCAGAGGGTTAACAATATATCGAATATTCAGAAGTTTTACAGTCATGCATATTATCTACTCTAGCATTGAATCTTTTCACCTCTCTACCTTTATTCCTTCACATAAAAATAACATTTTACACAGCTTATGTTGATAGATTATACAACATCCTGTTACATTTTTCACACTGAAAAATAAATTGAAGAAATATACCTTTTTAAGGGAAGCACATATTCTATTTTACTCAAATCTCCATGGGAACTATTACCAGGAAACAAAGAACATTTTTAGCTCTTTTCTTTCTCCTCCCCCAGTCCACCACTCCATCTTTTCTATTAAAAAAACAAAAGAAGATTGTTTCATCTCTTTGCTTTTGTCAACAACATGCAATTGCTCATTGATCTTCAGGGTCATCACTTAATGAGTAAAATGGAGGAGATATCGTAGATCTACACAGGTTTTTGTGGTGCTTCACAGAGCAGGAGAAGAAACCATCCATCTGTCAATGAAGGTGGAATCTCATTGCCGTGGATGAGCTAGTAGCATTGCGATGGAATATGTTACAAATTAATTTGATTTTTAGCTTGTTTTCATAAAGGAAACAAGACTCAAAGAATCAGTGGCTGCTTGGGCACATATGACTTTCTGTGCATGCCCAGAATTACTGCTAAATTCTGAATCCTTTGTCCAAATTAGACAAAAATTTAAAGGTCTTGCAATGGGTCACTAGAGGTTTTGAAGAGAGACACCCAGCTTTGGCACAAGGGCTGCGACATAGGCTCTGTCCTTATTAGACCCCACAGAACTAGGCATACCTAGAAATCTATCTTAGTGAATTAAGCACTATTTACTTGATACTAAATGAGATAAAGAAGGCATTGCTAAAGACAAAACTATCAGTCAGGTCATTTGTTAAAGAAAGTGCAATCCCAATTCCTATCCTGTCTTTGAAAATACCATCCATCTTCAGGCTACATTATTTTAAAGTTGTATTCATTTTAAAATAATTAATCTGAATATTTCACATGAAAAGTAGGAAACATCTCCTTAATGAAGGAAAGGAATTTGCAAGAGATAACATTGTCATTAATGAAGTCTAATTAGAGATTCATTTAAAAAATCATCTCCTGTGCTAATTTATCATGAAAAGCTAATAGAGTTCTAACTTGAGACAAAAATAGTTATTTGGAGTTTTATAAATGCTCTTGTCTGAGTTAACTATTTCTATTATTCACAAAAATTAAATTAGTGTGTTAGAAACCTGACTATTAGATAAAGAAAATCATTGTATGCCATACACCAATTTTGTCAAGTTATTTTTGTGATGGGTTTGTTGTATTTTTTAATCACTGAAGGTTTGGAAAGAAAATACTGTATTTTTGTCACGTTTTAGACACACCATTATTCTCCCTTAATTTCTATCAATTGAAAAGTTTCTACTTTTCTTTATAGATGACAGGGATCAGTCTCACAATGTATAATGCCAGTTTAACATCTTCCCCAGTGTTTCATCTTCATTGTTAGCTCAGTGACAAAACATCATTTTGTTCACCTATTTGGATTGCTGGAATTCTCTTAAAATCTTCTTTTGACCTGGACTGTAGTTCTGTCCAAGACTAAAAGACCTGTCCAACAGCTTTATATCCTATAGGAAATTAACAATTGCTCTTTGCTAGCTGAAGGTGGCAGAAATTGCTTCAAAAGGCTCTCAAGATAAAAGACAAATATCAGCATTGCTTAGGAGAAGGGCCACTAGTTAGGGTATGTGGTGGAAGACTAATATCCCTTACACACAAAAGCCACACTAGAGGAACAGGGACTAATGGGGAAATGCTGGGATCTTAACCAGTGAAAAACAGTGCTCCCTGAATGATCTGCTTCCAGGGCAGGGCTGGATTAGCCCATCCAAGGAGAAGGATTCCTCCCAGTTGAGACAGGAGATAAACTGTCCTCACCTGAGCAACTGAAATCTCGAGTGAGACATGACCTACAGGATATGGGACTTGAGATGCAAGGGGAGAATATTTAAGGAGCGTGTAAAACTCATGATGGGGTTGTGGAGATGTATGGGACATTCAGGAGAAGGACCAAAGGTGGGGAAAGTGAGGGATTGAGGTGGTTTGGCAGGAAGAAGGTGGGAAAATAGAGAGATAAGGGGTAAAAAGGGACCTGCTGAGCATGACCAGGTTGCAGGTCGGTGTGCTTGTCCTATCAAGCCTTGCAACTTGGTCACTGAAGTCTAATACTAAATAGTATTTCTACTTACCTGGGTGCACTCTCTGAGTGGGTCTGAGTGAGAGGGTATGGGTGAGAAGCCATGGGTGAGTGGGTCTGGTTGAGAGAGTATGGGTGAAAGCGTATGGCTGCATGCTGGCAAGCCTCAAGCTGAACTAGCCAACAAGCAGAAATCTGAGGCCCAGCATCTGGAGTGGGACCATGAACATCAGGGGCTGTAGATGCAAGAAGAACAGGGGGTCTTGGACAGACTGTTGGAGGGATCTCTAGTGAGCATAGACACATACAAACACACATAGATGTGTCTTCATGAACAGATTAAAATTCTGATCAGCTCAAGAATAGGAACAGGATTAGGCCATCTCTGCTGTTGATGTTTGTGTGAGTGATGTGTGTTTAGGTGGTAAAAGCATCATTTTCTGCCTGAGTGGATCTGTGTGTCTGATCATGTAAACTTACATACTGCGTATGGTACGCATGTGTGAGCCTACTGGGAGCGCACCCTCAGCTGAACTGGGGACCCCCAGTGGCCTTGTCTCTGTCAGTGAACTGCTGGACTCAGCAACCTCTCACTCCACTCAGAAACCTTTTTTGGTGTGACAAATTACTATGATTATATTATAGATCTACTCAGGCTGGCTGATGTTTTCTGAAACTATCAGCTTTATTATAATTTCCATAATAATACTGTCTAGCAAACAATAAAAGGAACACTTGAATATTCTATTGATTATTTCTGACTGTTATCTTCTCTAATGGGCCCTGAGATTCTTTGTGATGTAACAGATTTGGGTTATGATTAGCATATTATAAAGAAAAAATTATACAGCCTTCTGCAGAATAGAAAATGAATTTCATGGTGCATCAACATCTTCGCTCTGGAAGTAATTTTGCAGGTGAATAATTTTGATGTAACATGAAAGAAATGGAGAAAGAAATGTCCCCTAGGACCTGACGGTTGGCCTTGCATATAAATGCACACATGAACTGCAGATCTATGTATTTTTATTTATATATCCACATAAGTATGTGGACATTCACTAAATAGGGTAAATTAATATTTTAAGCAGAAAAATATTATTTATTCCATATTTATATGCTCTCTTTTTAATCAGACAATCTAAAAGGCACATTGTATTTAAAAGGACTTCTTTGAAAGGGAGCTCACTTACTAAATATTGGCCTATAGCTACTGTTTTATGAAGAAGCCTGATCGTGTTTCCATATGGCATCTACGAGATGGGTCTAACTCTTCTTCCACATAGCTGTGTTGCTTTAATAATTAGGTGTCCTGTTTGTTTTAGCAGTTCGTTTCATTTTGTGCAGCACAGCTTTATCAGAACATTGTCTAGTGAACCTCCCACATGCATGTCTAATAGTGTGCTGAGTTACATCTCTTCTTAAAGCTACACATTGTCCAAGCTTAAGACCAAACTTACTACAAATTTTCAAATTATAGTTCTGCTGCAACACATTGTTAAAGTAGAAAGGAAATGGATTTCATTATAGTCAGAAGTAGGCATTTCCATGAGTGGATGAGAAATTGTGCGAGATCCCTCAGCCATTCATACAAATAAAATTCAGTAAACACCTTGCTGCCCCTGGCAGTGGCCTGCTTTGTCTACTTGTAAGAGACAGGTCACCTTCTGATGCTTCATTAGAAAGGCATCGAGCAGCATCAACCCAGTACTGCACTTGCTTTTTAAAAGGGGAGGAAAAAAATGCTTCAAAATAGTATAGTTGGGCCTTATTTGACTTTTTTGCTAGATTTTTTTTAACAGAAGAAAATGGATCAATACTGCAACCGCAAGTATCACAAAAACTGTTTTATCTCCCTCACCACCCTCCCCGCCCCCCCCCCCAGTTTAGTTTTTGGATGTTCAAGAACAAATTTTAGAAGCAAAACAAAAACTTTCCATTGCAACAAATGAAATAATTTAAATCAATTTAGAATATGAAAGTGGATGATCACAATTGCTTAACTAGATTATCAGATAGAGCGCAGTCCTTTCAAGTATGGAAAGATATCTTAAAGGGTTGATGATTTATACGCCACTTGTTTTTTACCCAGGTCACTCCCATAAAGTTATGATGCATACACAACAGAATTTCCAAGAAACTTCTTTTGTCTTTATTAATTAGATGAAAAATGAGAGCTAAGAATTCTAGATAAGGAACAAAAGCTGAATGCTGTTGAAATTCTTTTTTCCACATAGTGTATCTCCCAAACTATACTCCTCTATCTGAAGTCATCAGAGCAGTTTTACCTGGGGCACATGCAGAGCACTGTTATTGCTGTACAGCATGGATATGTCATGGTTTTGTTTAAATGTTCTTCAGCTGGTGTTTAGGATGGCAGTATAGTCCCCTGCAAGGGACAATTGCAAACCAAGTACTAACCTGTTGGTTATGGAAATGGTGAACTCACCTGAAAATCAGCAACAAACAAATCAGCTGCAGTACTATGGAGTTCAGGGTAAATTAATAGACTATAAAGCCATTTTGTTAGACAGCAAGGTGGTTCAAAGTGCTTATTGCCATCCAAGTACCAAAGCATTTGCTCTCTCTGATCTCCAGGTTTTTACTGTTTTTGCTGTCAAGTAAGCCACAATAAGAAAGGCCTAGATCAGAGGTCAGACTTGCAGAGAGGAGCAGCAGTGCAGCCCAGTCTAGAGCTGGCACATCTTCAGGTAGAAGACATTTAGCAACATGCATGAGCTTGCTGATATAAACTAATACATGTCTACAGAGCATTACAGTCCAATTTAATATGGGCAAAGTTTGCACATTCTAGCTATTAATCAGAGATCTGAGGTCTTCCTGAGTATTTGACCAGTTAAGTTGTTTCTGCATAAAGGGATGGGCTATATCAGAAATGCTCTGTTCCTGAAGTAAGTGAACAGAAAGGAAGAAATCTTCCCAAGTCAGTGAAACTGTAGGAGAAAAATAGAATTAACGTAGATTTTCATTATGGCCCTCCAAAGACATACCAGTTGTTGCTTAACTGATTAACATAGAATCATAGAATCATTCAGGTCGGAAAAGATCTCTAAGATCATCAAGTCCAGCTATCAACCCAACACTACCATGGCCACTAAACCATGTCCTGAAGTGCCATGTTTACACATTTTTTGAACGCCTCCAGGGATGGTGACTCACCAGATTCCCTGGGCAGCCTGTTCCAATGCCCAATCACTCTTTCAGCAAAGAATTTATTCCTAATATCCAATCTAAACCTCCCCCGGTGCAACTTGAGGCCATTACCTCTTGTCTTGTCATTAGTTACTTGGGAGAAGAGATCAACACCAGCCTCACTACAACCTCCTCTTAGGTAGTTGTAGAGAGCAATGAGGTCTCCTTTCAGCCTCATCTTCTCCAAGCTAAACAATCACAGTTCCCTCAGGCACTCCTCATACGACATATTCTGCAGACCCCTCACCAGCTTCCTTGCCCTTCTCTGGACCCACTCCAACATAGCCCAGACATTTATGGTTTTTCAGTGAACATTAGAGATGAAACTGTAGCATTGTTCTTAGTTGCATTGGTAGAATCTTCTCTACTAGTTACACATAGTGAAAGGAAATCCTCAGCTCTACACACTGTTTTGTAATTGATTTCTAGTCTGCATATGTCAAAGACATCAGAAATGTCATAACAATATCATAACTCTTCAAGCTGCAAATTAAAACTAAAAACAGGCTTTAGAAGCCTGTTCCAAAAACATTGACTCCCAATAATTTAACTGTATTTGGATAATGGTTGATAAATCATTATTAACCTTGCGAGAAGTATATGAGAAGTTTTATTCACAGATGTGTGAACAAACGCTACAGGACATGTTTTGGCTTTCCAAATAAATCCTTAAGCAATGATAAGTATTTAAATTAGTGAAGGTCTACACTAAATAGTAACAATGTAGCATAACATGGACTGATCAAACAGATCAAGGGATAAGAAAAAGCTTTTAGTTTCCATGATACCCTTTGTTATAGTAATTCACTTTTTGTTTGTTTGTGAGATATATTGGAATTACATCATTTATGCAAACTTTTTAACAGTTTCATAACAGAAAATTATGTTTTCTGGATTTAAAATGGTATTGGAATATGAATTTTTATTTGAATTTAGTTTTAATTAAAATAATAATATACAGTTGCTGCAACAAAAACACACTAGTTGTTACTATACTGTTATCATGTAATCTCTTTTCTCTTGAAAAACTCATTTTTGAGTATGTCAGTGATAAAACAAAGGAAAAAGTTGGAACCGTGTTCTATAACTGAACCCAATTTGAGCACTTGTATACTTCTTCTGACAGTCTTTTTCTTTCAATGGTCATTCATGAGAAAAATGTAGGGTAGAGCTTCAATCCAAAATATTTACACCAAAATACTCAGAAAGAAATATTGCTGAAAGTTGCCTCAGAATCTTGACAAAAATAACATCTAAAAAAATGAGTTGAAATTTGGATAGATTTCATATCTCAGGTTCTGAGTAGGGAAAAAAGATATTTAACACTTTGCAAGGACTGTTTGGATATCTACTGATACTGGAAAGACTCCTGAATTAGGAGTACTTGAGCAAAAGATGTTGTTTCCTAAACTGCCTAATGGCAGTTCTCTCACTTCTGAATTAAACCAAGGGATAAAAAATTAGCTGGACTTTCTGATTGTTGCTTATTTACTAATATTTTATATGTCCACCACTGAACACTTGTCACTGATCTCCCTTCTGGAAAAAAAAGAAGTCATAATTGTTATGGACAATAGCAACATAGTCTAGTGAATCAGCCTGACTTAAGATTCATCAGTTAGCATCCCACCTTTACTACTTACATGTCCTGAAGCAAGTCATAGAAACTCTGTATTTCTACCTCCCCTTATTCTTTAAACATTAAAAGTAAGACTCATTCTTATTATGCAAATATTTGTGTAGTAAGTTATACTTATGGGTCTGATTCATTATCGGGACTGGTCTACACTGTGCATTGCAAAGAAAAGTAAATAAATTACAAAGCAAATTACCTTCAGTTACCAGATAATTGAGATATTTTGTCACAACTGTAGAACTTGTAGTTATTAGCAGAGGAATACTTCTAATGTATCTTTTATTGGAAAGGGACGAATTGTTCTTCTTAAGAAAGAAACTATTGCAAAATATAGACAGACTGACTAATTTCACCATCAAAGCTGCAGTCACTGTCAAGCTTCTTTCTTTGCAGAGGGAATAAGTTTTCCCTCATTTCACAGTCCAGGTAGCACAGGTAGCTATACTCATGAAGTGCTGGGGCCTAAGTTGTGGGCCCCAAGTTGGAGTTGACCTGTGAATGAGACACAACTTAGCAGAATGTTTTGTTTTTCTTATTGGCTTCCTGTTCTAGAGGCAGAACCTGGCCTGCCTGTGTCTTTGTGAATCCGCCCTCACCCAGGTGGTCATGGTTGGGGTGGTCAGTGAGGCCAGGGCTGCTTTAACCAGAAGCCAATGAGGCAGAAGAGTTTCCTATTGGGTGTGGCTTCTGTTGGGGCTGGTTGCATCTTGCTGAGCTCTCATGGTGGTGTCCTTCCATGTGAAGGGTCACTGAGGGAGCCATCTCTGTCCGTTGTGTCCAGCAGGCAATGCTGGCACCACAGTGGGCAGTGGAGGAGCTGGGCCCACAGGAACCTATGGCAGGACTGTTTGAAAGAAGACTTCTGAGGGGATGTTGCTGAGTTGAGTGTTGGCCTGTGTGATCAGGCAAGTGATGGCAGCATAAAATAATGATGGCTGAACCAGCACAACAACCTGTTGGGTACAAAAGGTAGAGATGAGAGACACTTACCTACCTAAGTTTTGTGTGTACTATATATACTTAATATCTTGAAATCCTGCTGAAGCTTTCTGTGTATTCTTTAAAAAAGATTAATTGAATTTATTACTTCCAAATATTGAAAGCGGCTGTCATGTGTAGCAGAGGCATTTCTGGAGGTGTACATTAAGAGTGCAGAACTTTTACTGTCTCTCTCCCAGCTACATTATTCTTCTATTCCATAGTATGCGCTGGATCCTTGGCGAAAAATGAATGCATCTAGTCAAACTGTCAGGAGCATTGATTCTTCCTCATCCATCAGATATTTGTACAGGTTATATAATTAAATATGACAAAGAGATACAGAACTTATTTCCAAATAAACTCTTACTGCCTTGGCTCATCTTGGACTAGTAATTTGAATCAGATAAATGAATCCACTACTATTTGAGTTGAAGGTTTTTCCTTTCTCTTGACCCTCCCTCAAAATTCAGCAGAGCTTTAGGCAAGGCACCCAGGCCCTTGCTCAGATGAGTAACTTCTCAGGGGAATAAGTCTTTTTGTAGTTTGCAAGTACGCTTGTCATCCTCTTCCAATCCTGCTTCAACTGAAGCTCAAGGTTTGGTTTTGTTTTTTTCCCCTAAAGCTGTCTCTAGCCCTCACACCAATATTTGCCTAAGCCTTTAATAGAGAACCCAGTCATAGTCTAGATGAAAGATTTCTCAGGGGAGGTTTTGTTATCATAGCTTACATCTGCCTCTGGCAGCCTTGTAACAGTCCTGATGTGACTTGAGCTCTAGAATTTTCTTGCTCTCAAAACTGACCTTTAGATAAGCTTTAAAACTAGGCTTTACCCTTGGTCACACTATAGACAAGGTCTCTCAGCCATTGCCCACATAGAAACATTCTTGGGAGAATTCACAGCCTCACTTTCCTTTGGCAATGCCCTTGAAGACCATTTCTGACATGAGCTTGAGATTTTCTCCTGTTCTCAAACTTAACTCTACTGCTCAGATTAGCCATTGCCAAGGACCCAGAGCCTTTGCTTAAAGAAAGAAATTCTGCAGGGATGATTCTTCCTGCAGCCTACACAATCTCCATGAGTATGCAGCTGGACTAAGTCTAACTGGAGCTATGGACTTTCTGTTGCTCTCTCTATAACTGTAACCCTGTAACCTGTAACTTAATCCTTCAAAAAGCCTTTGCTGTAAGCGCCCAGGCATTTCCCAGATAAAAGTTCTGCGGGGAACAACTCTTCCTGCAGTGGGCACCTATATTTGACAGTCCTTTTCCAGATCCATTCCAACCGAAGCTTTAAGCTTTCTCTCTCCTTCAAAAGCAACACTAACCCTAATTCACATCTAAGGCTTAGCCAAGAACTCCAACTGTTGCTCAAATTAAACCACTCCCCATGGAAGAGCTTCCTTCAGTAGGCTACAGCTCCCTTTGGCAGACCCTTTCCAGACTCCCATGATTGCAAAAGCCCTTATCCTGAACTACAACGTAACCCTAAAACCTTAAAATTTAACTGAGCTTTTTGCAGCTGTTATACAGCTGGAGATTTGTTAAGGTAGAGCTATTTTATTAGCCTACACATTATTTCAGCGTAACAATATTACTATTAATATTAATCTTTCTCTCTCTGCTTTTGGAATCTCTTCTGATATTGTCTCTCAGTGCATGTCACTGATGTCTCCTTTTGAGAATCCTAACCCTAGGCAGAGGCTAATGCCATGGGGAGCCTAGAACATCAGGTAAAGCACAGCTTGAGGGTGCAAACTCTCAACTGCAGCTCTCAACTTTTCTCTACAATTCACCCTTTGCTGTTCTGACCTTCACATTTCCTGCATGAATTCCACCTTTAACTTGTATAAAGGGCTTGAGGATGGGTGACACACTCTCCTGGTTCGGCCAGGACAGGGTTAATTTTGGTGAAGCCAGGTTATTCTATACCATGGTGATGTCATGCCCCAGGGCCAGTTCCGGTGGGGGGGGCAGTTCACGTTGGACTGCTTCGCTGGGCTCGGTCCCTCACTGTTGTCCGGTATTTTTTTTTTTTTTTTTATTGCCTGCTGCTGCTGCCTGTTAAGGGGCTGAGCTTGGTGCATTTGCACCATCAGTGCTTGGAGCAGGATAGAAATATGACTTCAAACATAAATAGGGCTGCAAAGCTCAATTCTGAAAGCAATGTTGGTGCCTACAGATTGGAAGGTTCTTGTTTGCATATTTAACTGTGGAAATCAGGTCTTTGTTCTGAGGATTAGCATGCATTTTTGTGTAAGGAATATCACTGTTGCATTGACAGTGTGTCATTGCTGTTAACTGGTGCAGAAAATGGCTCTTCAAAAATTTATGCTGCTTATCAGCTTTGAATAAATACTTGAACATTCATTTATGATGAATGTTTAACTTGGTAAGAGAAATAGGGGGATTTATTGTTGGCTGGTTTTAATATTGAGGTTGCAGTATCATTATCATAGGACAAGAAACTCAGAGTACAATGTAAGTGGAATTAAAAAAACAAAGTAGTTGCATAAAAACTGGAAGTATAGTGCTCATGGTAGATGGAAGCAGGGGAGCTGGTGAGCGCAAGCCACCTAATGGATTGTGTTGTTTTGTGGTCAGAAAACACAGCTATATATTAAAATTATTCCTTCACCAGTTATGTTGCATTCGTCTGAATCTTTTTATTTTGAAATACATTCTTACTACTTCATTGTTTGCATTTTAGAGGGCAGTTAATCTGAGAAATACTGATCATATGAAAAGGTATTGCAGAATTATTCTTTTAGCTCATAAGGATAAATGATGAGTGATTTCAGTGTAAAGAAATAAATGTGGAAAGTCAAAATTTTAATTTTTCTAACCATTCAAAAGCCACATCATAGCATATACTACATTCTATGTGGAGGGGGTAGCTATAAGAAAATAAATTCAAATCAGAGAGAAATCATAAGATGTTTTGAATAAAAGTTATGGTGATGTGGATTAAGGCATAGAAAAATATGCTGTTAACTCTCTGCTTTTCCCTTTTTGGGTCCTTTATATTCTATGCAGTCAATTTACAAAACATATACAAACTGCACAATGCTCTATAAAAAATGGAAGATAGCGTAAAATCATAAAATAGTTTAGGTTGGAAGGGACCATTAAAGGTCATCTAGTCCAACTCCCTCTGCACTAAGCAGGGGCATCTGCAACTAGAGCAGGTTGCTCAGAGCCCTGGCCAACATCACCTGGAATGTTTCCAGGGATGGGGCATCGACCACCTCTCTGGGCAACCTGGGCTAGGGTCTCACCACCCTCAGCATAAAAAAATTATTCCTTCTATCCAGTCTAAATCTCCCTCTTTAAGTGTAAAACCATCACCCCCTGTCCTAACAGGCCCATGAAGTAAGTCATAACTCCAACCTGTCCCTCAGTGCTGGTGCAGTCCTTTGTGCCTGTGTTGTTGGTTACCTGACTTTTGACTAGGCTGTTTGCAGATTTAGTGAAATGAGACTGATTATTATAGACACCGAAGAAGGGTTAAATTCACACGTTTTACTGCACAACAATCACATATGGTAAAAAGAGTGGCAGAAAGACAGTGTGCATAGCAGGTAAGATCACATAGAGTATGACAGTAACAAAATTGTGGCCCTTGTGACAGTATGACCTGGTTTAGCAGAGCAGGGTGCTTTATGGGCCTGAAAAGCAGACAGCCAATCAATGGATGTTCTAAGGTGAGGAGTCTAGAGCACAAGTCTTGTGAGAAGCCACTGGGGGACCTGGGGTTGTTTAGCCTGGAGCAAAGGAGGTTCAGGAGAGGACCTTCTCACTCTCAGCAACTCTCTGAAAAGAGGTTGGAGCCAGGTAGGGGTCAGTCTCTTCTCCCAAGGAACATGCGACAGAATAAGAGGAAGTGGCTTCAAGTTGTGCCAGGGGAGGTTTAGGTTGGACATGATGAAAAATTTATTCTCCAAAGGGGTTGTCAAGGCCTGGACTAGGCTGCCCGGGGCAGTGGTGGAGTCCCCATCCCCGGAGGGGTTTAAAAACCTTGTAGATGTGGTGCTGGGGGACATGGTTTATTGGTCACCTGGAAGTGCTCTGTTAATGGTTGGACTTGATGATCTAAAAGGTCTTTTCCAACAAAAATGATTCTATGATCACATGGGGTATGACATTGCTGAGAAAAGGCAATCCCAGTGACAATATGGTGGTTGCCTCAAAGTGGCTCCTCAAAATGGAAGCTGAGGGCAAATAGCAGCCCTTAAGAGGTGGTGTGGGAGGGGCGTTCTGTGTGTGATGTGTTTCCAAGTTAACAGGAGGACAGAGCCAGACATGGCAGCCAACCACAGAGCAGCTTGACATGGATTATGACAGTGGCAGAAAAGATGGTCTCCAGGGGTAAAAGGAGGCAGGAAACAGGTCATGTGATCAGGGTGAGGGAGGACCTTCCAAGTCCAGCAGAGCAGGTGGCTGTGAGGTGACCTGGCCAGCCAGACAGTGGGGTACAGCTCAAGGAAGAGCTCTTCCTGAAGAGCGCTGAACCGTGAATTACAGAATGGCAGGGGCTGGAAGGGACTTCTGGAGATCATCTACTCATCCTGGCCAGTCCC
Organism: Eurystomus glaucurus suahelicus; assembly: GCA_032159205.1. Lineage (NCBI taxonomy): Eukaryota > Metazoa > Chordata > Aves > Coraciiformes > Coraciidae > Eurystomus > Eurystomus glaucurus. The sequence continues at coordinate 39,213 of JAVFHW010062915.1, forward strand.
TACCGTTCTGTGATCTGCAGTTCAGCTTCTTCCAGGAAGAGATTCCCAAGGTCTGGGTGTGTACACCACTTCCCAGCTGGGTCAGTCACCTCTGGATGGGTGAGGACAGATTGCTTTCCTGGAAATGGCAGGTTTTTCTATGACATTATGAGAATTTAAGGGAGTAGAAGACTGGATCTGTTCATCTGACTTGAGTATTCTTAATTTTGAAAAGAGATTTTCAGTGAAAGCTGGTTTTCTAACACATTTTGATTAATATTTTTGCTAATACCAACAGAAGTGAAATACCTTCAATGAAGGATTTGATGTATGCACACGGAGTACCTTGACTTCCTTTCTAAGAGAAAAAAACCCCACCTAATTAATTGCTTAATATTGCTTTTGTTATTTCCTTTATGATGTTCTTAATTGTATTGCTGATTTTTAATTAAAGATGTATTTTGTGAAATATGTCACATAATCCTACCGAGGCATACTTTTAATAACTATTCATCATTCATTTAGTAGGTACAAAGGGCAGAGGAAACAATTACTGAAATGTGCTTATACAAGGCAGAGCAGAACGCAGGAGACTTTACAGAGCATCTCGTCTGATTAAATCCATTGATGGGTTTACAATGGAACCTATTTTAACAGATAAGACAAATTCACAGTTGTCCTTATCCTTTGTTGTTAAAAACAATATCCTAATTATTCCAGGCAGGTTATTTCTTAGGTATCACTTTGGCTGTTCATAAACTAAATATTTATATCCTTGCTGTCTTTTCTCTTTCTTTGGGACTTTTTGTCCTTCTTTGGATAGTGGAAAGTGGAGTCGTAGGCACAGTTGATTGATCAGCTCTTTAGACACTTTATTAGAATCTGTGCTTCTGGGTGGCAGGCAGAACTTTAAGATGGACATATAAATTATCTGAATTTAATGAGACCCAATTACTTTTTTGAATGCAGTGAGCAATTTCTGCATTCAATGTACTCGAATTTTGTGTAACTATGTTCAGTGAAATGTTTCATGCTTCAGTACTGTTCTGTTCAACCCAGAAGGTCTCATGCCAGAAGAAGAGGTGGCCACAGAGTTGCCATAGAGTTGATCTTGCTTCTAATTTTAAGACTTAATTTTTATAAATTCTAACTATCAGGCATTTTTAATTCAAAATCATTTTAATAAAAGGAAAACTAGGTCTTGGTATTTTTTCAAGCCTAAAAATACCTTTAGCTGTCACACCAAAGGAACATCACAGACATGCCTGAAAGCTTTTCTGAGTGGAGAAGGACTTTAGATTGGCTTACACTTCAGTCCTCCTTTACAAGTGTCATAATCACCGTTAAATACTAGTGTCTTCATAATCATGTTTACATTTAAATTGGTCATTACCCCTTATCCTGTTCTGCTGGAATGAACAGCAGTTTCATCCTCAGTAACTTTAATATAAAGTTATGATGTTTATGTTCTTATGTGAGTTTGCTGAAAAAGCATTTAGAATAACTTCTTTTGCTACATTTGCTTAATGATGATAATTTTTCAGCTCTCTTTTCAGCAGTTCAGATAGTCCAACTACCTAGATTAACTTGGCAGTTAAATACACTTATGAAGAGGGTTGGCACATTGCTAATTCTTCCCAAAATACACTCACCTTCATCTCAGTTCACATTTTTCTCGTGCCATGTACAGAAATAACTGTTCTTTATGGTTTCAGGTTGAAGATCTTCCTTATCAACTTGAAGTTTCCTGGTTTCTTTGCCTTGAAATATGTCCATGGCTCATTTAAGTCTTGTAGGTGCCTTTTCCTCACAATTTCCCATGGAGTCGCTTGTTTAGACTTTGCTGAACCCAGTGTCGCTTTCACAGCACAGTAAATATAGTACTGCCATAGCTTCTAGCATGCCTCAATCTTTATGTTAAACTAAAAACACCATTCTCAGGACTTGTCAGGCTATGTTTGGATTTGTCTTGATCTGCATAGAGATTTGTTCCAGCTTGTTTATCTGTAACAGTAATTGACTAATAACAATGTAACTGTTACATACAGAGTTCTAGCTTTAGTTTAGCTTCCCTACAATTGCATGGTGTATATACAGCTCCTATATATTTTGCAATTAATAGACGGTAATAATTATTATGTGTAGAAACAACTCTGGTACTAGAATAAAACAGTATAGAGGAGTACAAGCATAGAGAATAACAGAATTCTTGGAAGTACAGACACAGGACAATGTTGGAGACTGCAGGACTACGAACAGTATGTCTAAAATCAGTCATTGCTCATCAAAGGGTAAAGTTGGCAAGACTAATCTCAGGGGTAACTGAGAGAACAAATGACAGGTATTAAATGTATATATGTATATATACATTGTCTTATCAGGTAGCAGCAGGAACAGGTATGCTCAAGAAGGGAGGACCCAGGAGAAAAGCTGCCTACACCATAGGTAAAAGGTCTGCTGAAGAGGCAGGGCAACAGACAGGTACACCTACAACCTATATGACTTAGGCAGGAACTGAAGGCCTGAGCTTAAATGGGTCTTAAAAGGACCTGAGGGTGTTGGTCAACAGCCAGCTGAAGATGAGCCAGTAGGTGCCCAGGTAGCCAAGAAGGCCACCAGCATCATGCCTTGGATCAGCGCTAGTGGGGCCAGCAGGACGAGGGCAGGGATTGCTGCCTGTATGTGGCACTGGTGAGGCTGCATCTTGAATCCTGGGTTCAGTTTTGGGATCCTCAGTCCAAGAAGGACATTGAGGGGCTGGAGCATGCCCAGAGAAGGGCAACGAAGCTGGGGAAGGTTCTAGAGCACAAGTATTGTGAGGAGCAGCTGAGGGACCTGGGGTTGTTTAGCCTGAAGAAAAGGAGTCTCAGAGAAGACCTCCTTGCTCTTGATAGCTCCCTGAAAGGAGGTTGGAGCCAGGTGGGGGTTGGTCTCTTCTCCCAAGGAACAAGCAATAGGACCAGAGGAAACAGCCTAAAGTTGCACCTGGGGATGTTTAGGTTGGACATGAGGAAAAATTTCTTCCCTGAAAGGGTTGTCAAGGCCTGAACCAGGCTGCCCAGGGCGGTGGTGAAGTCCCTATCCCTGGAAGGATTTAAAAGATGTTTGGATGTGGTGCTGAGGAACATGGTTTAGTGGTTGCCTGGCAGTCCTAGGTTGACGGTTGGACTTGATGATCTGAAAGGTCTCTTCTAACCTAAATGATTGTACGATTCCATGTGAACTTGAAGACCAGTAAGAAAAATCAAGGTGCAGCAATCATAAAACTGTGGCCCTAAGGTGAGGTGAAAGGAGTTAGGAACTTCATCATCATCTGCCTCCTAGTGAAAGACTTGGGATGCTAATGACTCTCTGTACTCCCCTACCCCATTCAAAGTCATTGATCCCAGGAGCTGGTAGGACAGGGGAAAGGCAAGCATAACATCAGAAAAGGGGGCAGATACTGGATGGTTTGTATATATACTTTTTTTACTGTTAGGAGATCTGAATTGTAAAAATTAGTAGAATTTATGTTGAATTAATAATTATTTGATTAGGCTCTGAAGTTGTTAACTGAAATAATGGTTTTTGCTTTTGCATGTATGAAGTGTTTCTCTCGTCTACAACAAGATATTTTATTTCAACAAACTAGTGGAAATTCATGCAATGCTTTCTGTATGCAAACTGGTAACTCCAGCATGCAAATAAGCATTTCTTTGGCTAACTGAAGTCACCCGGTCACAGATGTGAAGAAGGAATAAGTAAATTGGATTGGACAATCTTGCTTGTATTAGGGGAAATTTAGGGGGAGGTCTATCATGACTGTTACATCAGGCAGCTCCAGGTTATCTGTTGCAAGAATTCTTTAAAGAAATGCATCACTTTCTTACAGATACAGCTATAAAAAAGGCTTTCTAATCAATAATGGACATTGGAAGATTATGTTCTTTATGTTTATAATAAATTCAAATAGTATTTTTTTCCAGGAGGCTGACAGGTGCTGCTGGACTAAAAGACCTGAGAGACAGGGCTGCTCTTCACCTCTATTTTGTGTCTGATGACAGTTATTTTAGTTAGACATGGAGCAGTGTTGTGGGTTAGTCTTGGTAGGCAGTATACAGTCTCTTGCTCACTTCCCCTCCCCACCTCCACTGGGACAGGGGAAGAAGAAAATAAGAGTATAAGCAAGAAAATGTGTGAGTTGAAATAAATATTGTTTAATAAGTGAAAGAGAAGTCGACAAAAAGAGAAAGAAAACAAAATAAGTGATGCAAATCAATCACTCACCACGTTCCAGGAAGACCACTATACAGGCAGACCCCGAGCAAAAGATGGTAACCTCACTAAACACCCTCCTCTGCATCTTATTTCTGAGCATGATGTTATATGGCATGGAATATCTCTTTGGTTTGCTCAGGCCATCTGACTGGTTGTGTCCTCTCCCAAACTCTGGTCCACCCCACAGTTTTTTCACTGGGTGGGCGAAGTAAGGAACAGAGGCGGCCTTGATGCTATGCAAAGACAGTTCAGCAGTAGCTAAAACATTAGTGTGTTATCAGCATTGTTTTGGTCACACATCTGAAACACAGTAACATATGAGCTGATAGGAAGAAAATTAGCTCCATCCCAGCCAGACCCAGTACAACCAGACATACATGAGGGAGATGATTGTCTGTATTTGGCACCAAATTTGTCTGATCCTGAATAATAACCTATGATCCAATCGATTCAATGTGTTAGAAAATGCTCAAGATTTCCTTGGTATCTTAGGTATTTAAAAATTAAAAACCTTTAGGCTGTATGATTTGAGAGAAAGATTTGTGGTGACCACTGTGTATACCCTCTGTGAGGATGTTGTTTAGAACGTACTCTTTGAGACAGAATTATTCCATATGCTAAGTACTGATTCTTAGAAAACAAAGCCTTATGATGAAGTTCTCTGAAGGGATTTGTAGAAGCTTTCAAAAAACAGACCTCAAATTTTGGCAGAGTTGTAGCTGGACTCCCAAAGCTAAGCATTTCTCTGCAAGTATTCTGCTCTTTAATATTTCCCCCAAGCTTTTTGTTCCACAGCAAGTATTTTTAAATAAACTGAATTTATTACAGCTCTGCTTAGATTGATGGTAGTTCAACCTTTTGTTTAATTGCACATGCCTCTGGGAATAAAAAGGTTCAGAATTAATTTCTTTTTCTTGGCTTTTCATCCCGTTCCTAGCATCTGCTAATTTTACGGCCTGTCCCAAGCATACCTAAACATCTGGCAGCTTTTCTCTATATAAAATTTTCCAAATTGTACTGAAAACTTTCTCTCAACCTTCCTTCTATTCCAGGCTCTTTACAGTTAAGGTAGAATCCATTTTCATAACACAGATGTCAAACTCTAAAACACTGGGACAGATGGCTCAGATCTAGTCCTATGTATATCATATCTGTATTAAAAACAAGTTTTCATTCAGATTTAGTGAGTTGGTCCACAAAGGAGTTAAAAGCAGTTTAGTTCTGAATTTTGCTTAGCCAACTAAGCCAGTTAATTTAGGTTTAAGTAGCATGAAGATTAGGGGAAGAAATAAATTTTACTTTGAAAATCAAAGGGAGGTGAATCTCATTATGCTTTAAACATTTTAACACATACAAGGCCAGTTTTAAAGCATGATTATATATGAAACTTAGCTTCCAAAGAGACAGTCAGGCAGGAGTTCTCTAGCTAAACATCAGTAGGGAGAGCTCTAAAGATCCCAGGAATCTATCCTAGTTCATTATTTCTATATTCAGAATAAACTCTTTCTTTTTCATAGAAACTTTATGTGCTTGAAGATTACAGTGTTCCCTCTTTTTCCCTCCATGTTGAGCAATCCCAATTTATTCAATCTTTCTTAAAAAAAAAAAAAAAAAAAAATGTCTGGGGAAGGACTAATGAGCTAGGAGAAAACACTAAGACCAGTAATTAAGAGCATGTAGTTTGAGGCTCATGATAAAGAGTAACTGCAAACATCAACTCTTCCACTATTTACTCTTTGGAAATGGAACAGAAAGAAGAGAAGGGGAAGGAGAGAAATCTTGAGCATAAGGTCATGCCTAGCAAACATTTGGAGTTGAGTGTTTGTCACTAAGACTCTGTTCAGACATTCTTTAGTTCTGAGTGAGGCAATGCTTATAGCTTCAAGTGACAAAAAACAGCACTAGGGCCAAAGGTGTATTTTTCTTGATGCATGTAGCAGGTGAGCCAACTAGAGGAGATGGTCTCCTGGTCCTTCTACTCACAAACAAGGAAGAAATTCACTTTAGGGGTGATGGCATTGCAGGCTGTAGTAGTCATGGGATTGTGAGAGAAGTGTGCAAGACAAAGAGCAGAATTCATTCAGAACAGACAACACAAACTGACCAGCCTGACAGCCTTTTAAGAGGAGAGGACTTCCTCTGCAGATGAAGCAGAGCAGTGAGTGTTTTAAGTCTTATCTGTAGCAAAGTCATCAGCACGGTGTCCCATAGGATATTTTAACCAATTTGGAGCAATGTTAACATGCTAAATAGGCCATAAGGTGGGTGGAAGATTGCTTGGAATGCCAGACAAAAGAGGTAATTATCAAAATTTTGTTACCATAGCTGATTACCAGTGATGTCCCTCTGAGATCGATACCGTGGCCAATACTGTTTAATGTCTTTATTAATGATCTGGATGATGGGATAGAGTACTCTCTTAGCAAGTTCACTTCTCACACCTAACTGGTGAAGAGTAGTCAATATATTGCTGTAGCTGCAAGTCCTTGACAGGTTGGAGAAATGGGCTGTCAGCGACCTTATTATGTTCAAGAAAGATATACATGCAAAGCCTGTGCAGCAGCATACTCTGAGGGCTGCCTGGTTGGAAAAAAAGTTTTACAGAAAGGGAGCTGAGGGTACTGGAGGACAAACTGAACGTGACTGTGGTGGTTTAGACCCTGCTGGGCCCGAGCACCATGTGCTGCTGCCCCTCCGCTGCCAGGCGGGAAGGGAAAACAGGGAAAGCACAAAGCCCAGGGTTGGGATAAAGATAATTTAATACGACAACACACAAGAAGCAATCAGAACAACAACAACAGCAACAATAGTGAGAAAAACAATGTACAAAACAAGCAATACCGAGCGAATAAACGGGCGGAGCGGATCCTGATGTGCACACCCCTCACCAGGGTCCCACGGCTGGGAACCTGTGCTGGGGACGTGATGTCAGCATGGTATGGAATAGCCCAGCTGTGGCTTCCCCCCAACTCCTGCTGCAAATGAACCCTGTCCTGGCCGAACCAGGACAGTGACTCAGCAGAGTGTTCTTGTGGTAGAGAACTGGCAGTGTCTTAGGCTGTATTAACAGGAGCGTAACCGGCAGATCCAGGGAAGAGAGATCATTCCTCTCTATTCAGTAGTTGTGCAATCACACTGCAAGTGCTGCTTCCAGCTTTGAGGTCCCCAGTACAAGAATGATACTGGAGTGAGTCCAGAGGTGAGCTACCAAGCTGGTTGGGTGCTGGAGTCTGTGATGTACACGGAGAGGCTGAAAGGTCAAGGACATTTTAGCCTAAAGAAGTAAAGGCAAAGAGGAGGGAGACCTTATTGTTGTCTACAGCCACTTAACAGAAGGAAACAGAGAAGATGGAGTCAAACTCCTCTTGAAGGTTCACAGTGACAGCACAAGGGAAAACAGGCACAATCTGGCACATCGGAAATTTTAGTTAGATATAAAGGCATTGTTTTTCCCAAGATAATCACATACAGAATAAATTGTACAGATGCCCTGGAGATGTTGAAGGCTCAGATGAAGGTGGTCCTGGGCAATCCCATCTAACTGGACCAAGCTGCAGCACAGGATTGGGATTAGATGACTCCATGAGGTCCCTTCTAAATTAAATTTTACAGTGATTCTGTAGATGTTCATAACAGGCTCACCAGAGCAATATAATTCATATGAAACAGAAACCTCTGAACTTTGTTTGGAGTAATGTAAGTGGAAATTTATTACATTTTAATTAACTTCTTTCATTTCACATCACACTGAGATATTTTTAGGTGAATTAATATATTTTGCTGATCCTTAAATTAAGAATTTTACCTTAATTTATGTTTTCAGCTCTTGAGTTAACCAGTATTTTTAAAAACAGCTCAAAAATGCTATGTCAGAATGAGAACACCAAACAATAATCTAGCAACTATTTTTCCACTTTTTACATACAAAGCTAGTAGTGATATAGGGTTAGACTCATAAAAAGCTATGTTTTCCCTCATTTTTTTTTTAAATAAAAATTTGCTATTTACTGAAACAGCTTAAACCTAACATTACTGTGGTCTAGGAAGAACTGCAATAACATATTTTCCCTGTTAGAATTTGTCTTCCAAATTTAGACAGGCTTTAAAAGTCATTAGAACTGATTAAAAAAGTGCAAATTGAAGCAGAATTTTTTTTTGTAAGCAGCCAAAGAATATTTGGAGATGGTATCATATGTTTTGAAGAAACACATTTGTAGGCTGGTGAGGGGGTAACTGAGAAAAGATTTAAATTTATTTAAACATGGAAATGGTGGGGATGGGGGAAGCTATAGAGAGATTTGTACCACTTTTTATGCTTCCTGTTCTAGTATCCCCAGATGGCATGATGCTCAGCACATTAATGCTACATGATATGTATATGTTAAAATTCAGCTCCCCTTTAAATCAGTGGAGCTTTTACTGTTAAATTATGAATTAGACAAATGTGTAAGTGTACCAGTGAAATGAAAGCTTCATTTACATAACCCATTGAGCTCCCTGTGTTACAGCCTTACCTTGTGCCAGTACTTTTGGCATGGACTTTGTAGAGACGTTTGTGGATAGGTGAGTGGTTTGCACAGTGGTTAACAGGGAAAGAAAAAGAGAGTCACATGAATACTAAATCTCTGAAGGTCTCTTAATATTGTATAAAAAAATGTGTAGCAATGCACTAGCTGTAGAATGTCTGATTCTTGTTCTCTTTATCCTGCTTGAAATTAGTGAAACTGCATTAAAGACAACTATACCAACATAATGAAATATTAGGGGAAAGAACAGCAAGTTCTAGCCATTTATAGTTCAATTTAATTCTTCATTTTTTTGGTTCTCTTTTCTTGGTATAAATCTAGCCTTTCTTGGTCTGGAATTTGAAGTGGACTTACATACCAATGATAGACAGGAATACTTGAAATTAGTAAACTAGCTTTGACCATCCTTAGTGACATATTTTTCAAATGAAAACAAGAATCTGTTGGAGGCTTTGCTCAGTTATAAAACACTGTGACAGATTGCTAAGAGAGATCTATTTACCATTCTTGAGGACTTTAAAAAGTCAGTTGGACAAGCCCTGAGAAGCTTAATCTAGCTTTGCATTTACTTTTATCAGTATGTTGGTATAAAAACTCCAGAGATTCTTCCAACTTATTTTTTTCCACAATTGTATTTATTAATGTTCTCAGAGTAGAAGAACCAAAACACCTATTTATATAATTGCTTGCTGCCAACATACAATTCTGAAAAAGATTCCATCCAGTCTTCAGATGTCCGCCTTAGAACTCCTTGGTGTTTGCAGATGCAGAGAAAATTCACCCACTCCTGGGTTACTACAGTCCAAAGGACTAGTCTAATGTAGAGACATAAGCTTTTATTATTGAAAGCATCAGGAACCTAAGTGCACCATCATAATTGCCTTGTCCAGTCTATTTAATCATCTTTGTTATCCTCCCCTGCAGTCTCTTTCCTCATTGCCTCTGCGGGTCTGCTGTGGTATAGGGTGCATCTGGGACACCTTGTAGCACGCTTCTGCCAAAATAGATGTGAGAGAAAGCTCTGAGAATCTTCTTCGGAGGCCAGTATCTATACACCATCCACTTACTGGTTTGGAAACTGCTTAAGCTCAGGCCCTTGCCCTTGATCCGTGTCAAAGCAATATTTCAGATATGCTATGCCTAGTCTTGCATCTCGTCACTTCTGGCCTTGCCTTGCTGGCTTGACTTCAAAGCTTAACAGAATTATATGCTAATCTCAGGACTCTTGGCTGAACCTCATTACTGTCCCAAGACCTCTCTGCTCATCTCACTTGGGATTGATGGGGTGGCACCCTGATCAGTGGGGACACAGACCTTCTCATTACCCTGGCCTCATTTTTCTGCTCCTTAACAGAAACCTCAAAATTATGTCAGAAATTACTGTCCTTTGCTACTGAAAGATAGCATTGTCCTGGTTTGAAGGACAGGTGTCTCCCAGGGAAGGCAGGAACCTCTCTTGGAATAGGAAATATAAACCCCTTCCCTCCAAATTATTGCAAATTTGAAATCAAGGGGCTCTCAGGCAAGGATATGGGAGTAGGAATAACAGTTCTTTACTAGTATATATATATTACAGCAAGTGAACAATAACTAAATATAAACATTAACGGCAAAGCAGAGTCAGAAAGAACCCGGTCCCAACCCTCTGGCCTGAGGGCACTTTCCCTTCGGTGTAGTGATGGTCACAGCCGGCAGGGGGCGCTGGTGGTT